>BROJ01000058.1:0-204052 GCA_026008555.1 Fistulifera pelliculosa | reverse complement strand
TTGTTCACTGTTGATCTGCGGCTTATTGTTCGGCTGACTAGATCCTTCTTCTGTTGTACCTTGGTCGTGGACAGTATCGGATGAAGCGATAGCTGAATCGACTTCATCGACGTCTTCTTCTTTCGAAACACCGAGTAGAGCATCAATGTTATCGGATTCATGCATCTTCAAAGAAACCTCTTCGTCGGGGATTTCTCTGTCAAAATCAGAGCCTAGTTTCTCACCAGACTGTTTGTTACGAGTTTTGTTGGCAATAGTTTGTAGGAGGCGCGAGTGGCTATTCAGAGAGTGACCCAATCGATCAGCATTTACAGAGCAAAGAATAGCAACAAATAGCAAAAGCATCATCGATGCTGGACGGTAGTGGCTCGGGTCATTCATTTTGGACGCGTCTGTTGGTATTCTCTTCTTCATCATTGATGATAAAATGATAGAACAAGCAAAGCGCAGCCCCTTTTCGATTACAAACTGATGTTGATGTTGAAAAAAGGTGCGCGTTTTGTTATTTTGTTGTCAAGGTCGCCAGAATGCAACGCCAACGCCTGTCAGGCAAAAAATCGCCAGCCGACTGGCTCGTTTAGGACGGAGAGGAGTGCGACTGAAATTGTACTTTCCCAAATCTAGCTGAGGGATTTGATTTAGGCTAGGCGGTCCGTAGCCCTGATTGTAAAATCCCAGATTCGTGAAGTGGTACTTGGTACCGGTTACCGGTACTTGGGCGCTACACAAAATCAAGGGGTGAAAGTGTGAGATGCCAAGGTTAAGGTTAAGCGTCTCGCACGTCGAACGTCGAACTGGCCAGAAACTCCAACCAAGAACCAGCAAGAACTCTCACAACGCGGAGAGTCGTCTAACGGTCACAATAGCAATAAATAAACGAAACAAACATCATGATGCAATATTCGGTGGCGTTGTCGCTGATAGCAACATGCTTCACAGCTGCCTTTCAATGTTCAGCTGTGGATGCAATTTCGTCTTCGACTTCCATGTCGGCTCTCCCAGAGGTGGGCGAACTTTTGAAGAAACAGGCTTTTATCAGTCGATTCGATTGCACGACGAGCCGCCGTTATTTACCAAACAAAGCAAATTTCAACGCATCGAGGTGGTTCGCAGTCCTTATTACGGAAAAGTATTAGTGCTCGATGGAGTCGTGCAGCTGACGGAACGAGATGCGGACGCTTACAATGAAATGATGGCGCACATGCCAATGTTCCAGCATCGATCACCGAAGCGTGTATTGGTCATTGGTGGAGGTGACGGATACGTATTATCGGAGGTGATCAAGCACGAGTCTATTTTATCCGTCGATCATGTTGACTTGGATGTGGAAGTCATTGAAACGTGTCGAAAGTTCTTTTCGTGGGAGAGGCTTGGAACGACAAGCGGGTGACGTTGCACATTGCCGATGGGGCAGAATTTGTGAGAAACGCCCCGTCAGGATACTACGATGTAATTGTACAAGATTCTTCGGATCCTTGGAGCTGGGATGATAGCGGTAACATGGTGGAGCTGCCCTCGAGCGTCCTCTACGCTCGGGAGCATTTTGAACACTTGTTCCGAATACTGAGTCCTGATGGCATTTTGAACATCCAGGCCGAAACGATGCAAATCCTTCCGACTTTGAGGGTGCCACCAAATGGAGGAAGACACTCCTAGATGTAGGATTCAGCTCTTCTCGATATGGTTCTATTATCATCAGTTCCTATCCCACGGGTCAAATTGGATTTCTCCTGTCAGAAAAGAGCCCCGAATTGTCTACATCACGGAGAGATATCAGTCAACGGTTTGCCGCCCTTCAAACAGCAGGGAGGCCAACCTCCTACTATCATCCTAGACTGCAAGTCGGTGCTTTCGATTTACCCTACTGGGCTGAACAGAAAATGTACGGGCACGATACAATCAAGTCGGTATGTGACAATTCTGCACTCCCAGACGAAGAAATCACCGACTCGTAAAGCTAATAAGAATTATTAATAACTTAGAGTAGAGTAGGCGACTATTTTTCTCAATTTAAATGTAAGCAGCTCGTTCCTTGGTCGAATAAATAAGCAGCAGCAATTTCGAAGCCACAAAGCTGGGAAACAGATTCAGCCCGCGCATGAATAATCCCCTCAAATAATTATTCAAACAACTACAGTTCAATGCCAAACATTTTGAAAACTTGGTTGGCAATGAGAAAGTACGACATGAGGCCACTGACGTCAACAAAGCTTGTCATGGCCGGAGCGGCAATCACCGAAGGGTCTAACCCCATGGCAACGCAAGCGAACGGAATGATGGACCCCAGAGTCGCTGCAATAGCAGAAACCAGAGGAATGGTCAATGCTATTACCGTGGATACGTGTTGCGATATTCCCATTCCATAGTGAGCAACCGGGCCTACCCACAGTCCAAGCATCGTCCCAGCCATGAGACCCGATAAGGCTTCTTTGGTAATCACGACGGGTGCATTCTTCACAGAAATAGACCCAGCTGAGAGAGCCGAGAGAACTGTACCGACAGTTTGTCCTCCTGTGTTACCTCCGTGACCGGCCAAGAGAGGAACAAAATAGGCGAGTTCGATTTGTCGCTCCAGAGTGTGCTCAAAGCCATTCATAATCACAGCAGTGAACGATAATGAGACCAGAAAAATACTTAACCAGCCGACTCGCTTGAGAGCAAGAGCATAGAATGGTTTCCCAAATAAGCAGCAATATCTTCGACAGAATCTTCTCCTCCACCTCCGTGCCCTCCGTGCGACTGAGATGGAGCATGTTTCGATCCCTTTAGTTGACTCTTGAGAGCTTTGATTTCCTCATTTTGTTTATTTATAGTCTCCTTTAGATCCCTCAGAGCGGACGAATCGCTTATCGTCATTGTTGACGGCTCAAATCTCTTGAGAGCGCAAGAAGGATTATTCGAGATGAACAACGCAAAAGCGGCGACGAGCTTGAGAAATCGATGCATGCGACGTGAGGAATCCTCGTGGAAAAGAAGTCGATATTTGACTTGTGTTGTTGAATAAGTGCAGTGCTAGTTTACGGGATGACTACGGTATTGATGCAACTTGAGTTGAAACAAGAAACAAATCCTTTTTCTGGTTTATCTATCTCTGCAGCAAGAATAAGTGGCGAGGAGGTCGAAAAGGAGGAAAATGCCGACCGATATTTTATTTCGCACGATGTTCAACTTTTAGCTCCGACAAATAATTTGCGCGCGTCGCGTGCGTCACAAAGTGTGAATCATCATCGAAATCGAGTCGTTGCCCCCCTCAAATACCTCTAGGCGAAACCTATCGACCTAGTTCGTGCCGATAAATAATACTCCGTAACTGCTACAGTGACTGCTCGATGTGGCTGTCATTTGCTATTATTTATTAAAAAAAAGCCTCGATCTGGTGTAAGTTCTTTTGCTCTTCAATAATGCTCACCGCCATTCGCACTTTTGGTGCAGGATAGACACCTCTACTGCTTTCTTCGCGCCTTTTTATACATGGGACTAGTGCGCGACTTGCACTTGTTCTGTCACAAAGTGGATTCATTTGCCTCTGCGGCTCTTCGCACCGATGGGGAATAATAACATTTTCCCGGAATTCAGTTTGAGTCCTCAAAACTCCATCATTCTCTGGCTAATTCCTATTTTCTCTTGTCCAATTGACAGTCTCACTTTGATTTTGATAGGAAGCTAAGCTGGGGCGCTGAATCAACACAAATGATACGGCCCTCGGGTAAACGTCAGCGCAAGGGGACCGCCAGGATGCCCCGATCCTCCTCCAAAATGAAAATGGCGCATTGGTCTTGGGTTGCTGTTGCCACTTAGAGGAAAATGACGTCTTCGGACAAAGGAGAAAGAATGTAAAACATCGAGAATATAATCAGAGCTTCGTTCCGGGCTCGATCAAATCTTTACTTCATGGTGAAGTCCGCGCGGCACAAGTGACTGCATGCTCTTGCGTTCGTATCTGGCGAAATTGGTGAGGACCGCGGCCTCGTTCGGCTTTCGGTCGTCCGTGAAGGTAAGCAAATCTTATTACTAGTTTGGAGGTAGCTTTCAACAACTTCTTGGCTGCTTTTGGCAGCAAGCAGAACAAAGTTGAATTGCATTTTTGAGCCGATCTGTCCATTTTCTCTGATGGGTTGTAAGGCAAAAAATCGGTACCGTTTCGGCGGATCAGACATGATATTAGTTTGTATTTAGCGGTTGAAAACCATTCCAGTACCGTAACTCTGATGAACTCTTGGATGGTCGTTTTCACATTAAGGATAGCTGAACCAGTTAAGGCAAACCTTAATGGCCAATTTCACCATTGGAGAGTTCATCAGAGTTACGGTACTGGAATGGTTTTCAACCGCTAAATACAAACTAATATCATGTCTGATCAGCCGCCGAAACGGTACCGATTTTTTGCCTTACAACCCATCAGAGAAATGGACAGATCGGCTCAAAATGCAATTCTTGTTGCTGCCAAAAGCAGCCAAGAAGTTGTTGAAAGCTACCCAAACTAAAGTAATAATAAGATTTGGTTACCTTCACGGGACGACCGAAAGCCGAACGAGGCCGCGGTCCTCACCAATTTCGCCAGATACGAACGCAAGAGCATGCAGGTGTCGCACAGCATGTATCGGGTCGATCTCTCAGCTGTCAGCAGCCTGTAGGCTTGTTCATGCGTACTGACGGCAAGGCTGTCAAGCACATAATGATTGTTGCCAGTGACTCGATTTGATGAGTGTTGGTGACGAACAAGTTATCGTAGACAGAGAACAAGACCCTCATTTTGGCGTCGTTCGTTGTTGTCAATAACCAGAACAATCACACCCTCCAACAAAGTGCGGCAGATAGCAATAGTTGTGTGAGAAATCTCACAAGTAAAGAGAACAATTATGACTGCGCAAGTAGAAGAGTTACCTGTTGGAGTCGGTCGCGTCCCTGAATGGTGGATGGAATGCACACCGCATTACATTTTAGATCTTGACGAGGAGCAGGCACAACGCCAGCTCGAGGAGCAAATGGCGACATACTTTAACCAATTCGCTGAAATCAACGACGTGGGACTCTGTTTGACGAAGAAGGAAATTTGAAGCTGGGAGCTGATGGGATTCCTCTTGCGTTCAATAGTATCTGGCAAGGCCGCAGCGAACGAGGAGACGATAGCTTCATAGCCGTCGCAACTTTCGGATCAATCCAAAAGTGCTAGAAGGATTTGGCGTAAAGGAATCGGATCCGGACTATCAAGCCTACTTAAAAGGAGCCAAACTTCCTCCTGGTTTCATTGGAAAGCTAAGGACATTGTACAGTTCGGAAGGCATTCCGAACAATTCGCATCAAACAGACTACGGGAGATACGGTCGTCAGGCTGAGAGACCAGCCTTTAACTACGGCCGGTCAAAATATTCGTCAAGGGCAGTATGACGATAGTCCGAACAAGCACTACCACCGTCGAATGCAGCAGATGGAAATGGATGAATCGTTTGCCGTCCCTACATCTGTCGTTGAGCCGCCAGCTCCTTCGCCTCAAACAGAAACAGCAGCAGTAGTCGAGGCTGCACCCACACCTGACGCGAGTGAAAGCTTCCAGGACGCTCGCACGGGAGAGACGGAGGACCAGGTCGTGATCGAAGACGACGAGGATGATGAGCTCACGGAGGAGCCGGAAGGTGAAGATGCGGAAAATGATCCAAACGAAGAGTCGGAGTGGCGATGAGGAAGATGACGAGGACGACGAAGATGGCGATTTGGCTGATTTACAAGCGATCCTAGCAGCTAAACAAGCCGAGCTGGCAAAGTTGCAACTCTAAATAATGATCTTCGAAAGTAATAGCATTTTCAAGTCAATAGTAGGATAACTTTCTTTAGAAAAAGTTCATTGTGTTCAATTGAAAAGTAGAAAAGGGATAACATTTCAATTTTATTTGATTTGCCTTGATCGGATAATACCTTTCGACATCGCACGACGTAACATGTATCGATGCTTATTAGTGCTTTGAATTCAGAATCTGTGTACGTGGCTAGAACCCGACAAAACTAACTGCTACTCCGTAATAGCCTAGCCTAGCAAGACGACGAAAAGTACTTTGTAAAGTACTAATGAACCTTGACAGAACAATTGCAAAGTAGCTAGACATTTCAAGATCCTTCTTTCTTTTTTTTTCTTCTTCTCTATATAAACATATTATGCGAGCGACAAATCGTGGTCGTAATCATCAAAGCCATCGGTGGCCACCAATGTATGCGTATGATGCGCCTTGTTTCGACTTCCACAACAGCACAGGCAAGGATATGTCAGCACCCGAAAGAATGCTACAGTCCACCGACACAACTTGGCGCAAAAGCCATCCGGATTTTCTACCATTTGCTGTGCCACAATGATCAATAATGTCACGCAGACGACTGCAAACACAAGCGTGGCAATTCGTACGTAGGGATCTTCGACAAATTCTTCTGCTTCTTTTCCAGTGCGTGGTTTTTCGACTCGGTCGACTCTTTCGGTGAAGCACTTGGACTCAATGTGGCATGATCCGGAAATGCCCCATCAAGTTCATTGTCCCACAAATCATAATCGTCTGGTTCAGAATTGTCTCTAAATAGTGTTGGCTGTTCCGTTTGCGAGAAGTGATGCTTTTCTTTACGGGTGACTTTGTCGGTGTCTCTGTGGGCGACGGCGTTTCAACCACCATTGTTTGCGTCGGCGCTGGGGAAGGGCGCGGCGTTTCGGCAACAAATAATTTTGCGGGTGACACTGTAGAAGGATCCATATCGATTATTGATAATTTCGTGGGCGCCGGTGTAGGCGGAGATGTTTTGACAGCATTCTTTCTCATGGGTGTGGGGCAGGTGTGTTGGCTACAGGCGACTTTTTGGTGACGGTGTAGGCGGAGTCTCGGACTCGGCCGGCATTGTGGGAGCCGATGTCGGCGAATGTCGTTTTGCCTTCACTGGGGCTTGCACGGGTTGCGGTGAATCCTCTTCCTCTGGATCAAAATGACTTTGCCGCTTGCATCTTCGTCTGCTGCGTGTGATAATTCTCCTTCCGACTCCTTTGATGGCGTTTCCGAGTCCAAATTATCATTGTTGTTAACTTCTTCGTTATTTGAATAAGACAGCTCTTCATTTTCCGGTTCCAGCGGATTATCTAAAACGAGCTGCAGCTGCCGCCTATTCGGACTGATCCGCCTCCGATCAAGAGAATGACCCGCCGCAGGAATTGCGTTACTCGAAATCAGAGCGCCGATTATTAATAATATCGATTGCATTCGCTTCATTGTTGGTATAATTGTTTTTTAGATAAATTCTACGCAGCGCAAGACCGTATTTCTATTATTGGCGTGGTTTCTCCTTTGTGTGTGACCGTGACCGTGGCCATGGTCGTTTGTCGTTTGGCAACCGTCTTTTTTCCTCCGTGCTCCGTGGACCCGGAAAACGCACTCCTCCGCGTATCTCTCGTTTGCACTATTTAGTGCACAGTAGCCATTCGGCGAGAAGCAGTTGTGAGGTGACGTCAGACTTCAGTCATGCCCACACAGGACTTACCGGTACTCTAATGGCGTCAGGCGTCAAACTTGTTTTTGACTCCATGAAACATTTAAAGTCTGCTAGTCTGTTTAAATTTGAAAATGATGAGAGGCTCATACATTATTAGACAAGAGGCTTCGATGACTCTATGTGCATCAGGCAACCTACTTTTGCGAAACTAGGGGAAGGACGAAATTCTAGTCTCGACTGCTTATCTATTATCCTTGCAGCTAATACCTGGCTTCAATACACTTTAAACTCAGTTTCCAGTAGTCATCAATTTGAATTGCTTCAAAGCAACACCGCTCTCTTTCAAGAACACCTTGACTTTGGGATTCGAATCCTCGATCATGTGCCTGGTCCAAAGACAAAATTGCTCGAAATACTTGTGAAGTCGGCCATTCACAATCTTTTCTAGGATTTCAGGAGGCTTGTCCGAGTCTCCCATTTGATTTCGTAAGATATCCTTTTCCTTAGCAAGTTCATCTTGTGGAATATCCTCGCTGCTCAAATACGTCGGTCGGGCTGCTACAACGTGCATGGCCAACCGCTTGCCAATTTCTTGAAGTTTTTCACGCGAGACACTTCCCGGCTTACTGGGTCCCACTTCAACAATAGCAGCAGCCAAGCCAGCATCCTTCGAATCGACCCGATTGTGAACATAGCCAACAAAATTCCTTCCGCTTCTGTCGCTTCAAACCTGATGGCTTGCTTGACAGAAATATTCTCCCGAATGGCAACCACGGCTTCGTCGAGTAATCGCTTGACAGTGTCACCTTCACTTTGTGCCTGCATCAAGCCATCGGAAGACGCCTCTCCGCTTGTGGCCAGTGCTCCCGTGGCATCGGCCACTTTGGTCACAAACTCTACAAATCGAGCCGACAGTGCGGCAAAATCCGTTTCACAGGCAACTTTGACCAGCGAAGCTGATTTTCCGTCTGAAGCTACTTGCAATCCGATCAGTCCTTGCGTAGTTTCTCTTCCTTGAACTTTGGACGTTGCCTTGGCAGCTCCATGCTCACGCAACCAGTCCATAGCAGACTGCAGTTCACCATCGGTACTCTGGAGGGCCTTTTGCACTCCACAATCGGTGCACCCGTCAAGGTCCGCAGCTCTTTGAGCGCTTCCATGGAAAAGCCAGCGGAAAAATGGCAATGCTGTTGAACAGGAAACCGACGAATGGATGGGATGCTCGCCCGCGATACGTATCGCATGGCGATTAATGAGATTGATTTCTTCGAAGACATGGTTAATGTGATCACGAATTATTTTCTCCTTTGAATAGCGTAAAGGCGATTGCGTAAGATAATAATAATAGTTCTCTTCCCCAATACCATGCGGCATGAGGATGACGACGATGAATGAATGATGCTCTTTTCGCCAAGGCTTTTCGCCCTTTTGAGTTGGACGGAGGAAAGGAGCCGAGATGAGAACGAATGACAGACGTTTACTGGTTCGTAAGTCGTCCGGTCACGAACTCATCCGATCGCGCATTTTGTCAACGGTCAACGGCCGTCAACGGAAATAGATTGTCCGTTCAGGCATCTCCACTCGATCGCTATTGCGGCTTGCGACTGTACCGTTATCTGTAGACATAAGAAAAGAGCGGTTCAAGTTCAGTGACAACCTCCACCTACATCTTGTCCACAAAAGCCATCCATCACAAATAACTAGTCTGCACTCTGCACAGATAATCACAAATCATCACAACCTTTTGTTACTCTTTTGCGGCGTTCAGGGTCGCCATCAGCTGCTGATCTTTATTGAGAGAAGCTGGCTTCATTTTACCGGCTCACACGGATTTAAGCTGTATGAAACATGGAGGCTGCATTGACAGAAAATGCTGCCTTTTCGGGCCAAGCGTCTGCGGAAAAACGTCGGCGAAGGAGCGTGGTGGCAGTCACAAGAGCCATGACACGCTTACAGAAGCGGAAAGGCAAATGCAAGACGAGGAGCTTGCTTTTTACTATCATGCAAACACGGAGCACGGCGACGACAATATTTGGGGCTACTAAGTGGTGTCGGTGGAAACATTTACGAATGGTGAGTTTGTTTCGCATGTCGCGTGCCGAATACCATGTTCTTCTTCTAGAGGCGAGTGATGTTGAATACAATGCTTGATAGTAATTCCATAGCATACAAATTGTGCAATGCAGAAAACTTTGGAAATGTAATTGACGCTTTTCGTTGGAGCCGTAAATGCCTTGTTCTATTGTGGCAGCTGAATGTCATGTTGTGTAACTTACACCGCCTTTTCTTTTGCAGGTATGACTTTGCGGTATACGGGCTTCTCGCACCCGAAATCGGTTCCGCCTTTTTCCACAATCTTCTCAAAATTGCAGTTGATTAGTTCCTTCTGTGTCTATCTCGCTGCTTTTTAATGAGACCGGCTGGGGCTATTTTATTCGGAGAAATGGGAGACCGAATTGTCGGGCGACGGCATGCACTCATCTTTTCTATTCTCTTGATTACTATTCCATCCATTTTGATGGGCTGTCTTCCCACATACGAGACATGGGGTGTATTTTCAGCTTTTCTTCTCATTATCCTTCGAATGCTTCAGGGTTAAGTGTCGGTGGGCAGCTCGCAGGAAGCTATGTTTTGAGTATTGAGCAAAGCTCATCGACAACGAGAGGGTTTCGTGGAAGTATTTGTGACGCAAGTTCGGTACGTAAATGACTGCAAATTGAAATGTCTATTTAGATTGCGCCTCTCATTCTCTTGCTACGTCTTGTGCTAGGTTGGTGGGTTTCTTTTGGCTTCAGCTGTCACGACCGCCACACGATCCGTATTGACAGAGGAGCAGGTTAACACGTGGGGTTGGCGAGTGCCGTTCTTGTTTTCTCTTTTACTCGCTCCTCTGCTATACTCGATCGTAAGTAAGACGGAAGAGTCGAAATTGTGGTCGGAAAGGGTCGAGCAGAAAGGAGCAGAGAAAATCGTCCGTGAAAATGAAAGCAAGGATGCACCTGCTGTAGTTGATTTATTCAGCTCCCGTTTTCGACGGAGACAGCTTGCCGGCATGATTGGCGTCCTCAGCGCGGTCACAAGCTCATTCTATACCATATTTCTTTGGACTCCTGTCTATCTGTCCGAGCTCAGGGGATAATGAACGAACGACAAGCCGATCTAATCAATTTCTTCGTCGTTTCCCTGTACATATGCTTCCTCCTTGTTTCTGGCAAGCTGTCAGACAAGTTCCCGCATCGCATGGACCTTATCCGCATCGGACTCCCAGCTTTGATTGTTACGGCGCCCACAATGTTCGGGATGTTTGAAAGTGAAAGCTGGGTCGGATATGTGTTCGCACAGCTTCAGTTTTGTTTTGTTTGTCCTTGATACAAGGTTCCATGGCTGCTTGGGAGGTCGAGCTGTGGATGTCAGACCCCACTTTATCGTTTACCGGCGTTGCAATTGGTCACAATATTGCAGCGACATTATTCGGTGGAACAATGCCTCTTGTCGCCACATTTTTATATTACGTTGGCGAGGATGCCTTAGACTCGAGCGGGAATGATGCTGTTTGGCCGAGGCTCCTGCCAGGCTTTACATTTCATTTCTGGGCTGCGTGTCTTATTTCTGCATAAGTAATGTTGTACGGCATCCTCACGATTTACGAACTGGCGACTCGAAACTTCGCGAAGCTGTTGAGCGGAAACGAAGAAAGGACGAGCAGAAGTTAACTCTCGAAGCTGAATTATCATCAAGGGACTCCAGCAAAATTCATAATAACAGGGATTACCTTCTCCCATTATTTAAACTCCTGGTCATTTTCTACAATTTTGACGCGTGTACTTCTGTCTATTTTCAACCTTACCCTTCTTGCTTTGAAATAAATTGAACTCGAAAAGTAACGAGCAACAAATATTAGCATTTTTTAAAATATCAAGCTCTACCTGATAGGACTATCACCTCGAAAACTAACCCCGAACCGCCGCCTATGTGAATTGATTTTGTGTGTGCCTCCGCACACCAGCTACAAGTTATTTGGGGGTCTGCCGAAGTAAATGGTCCTTGGGAAGGCCAGCCATTACCTTCTGAGTACATGCTTTCAAGTTCATTTGCAGGGTCAAATAACTGAGCGAAGTCCAAGTCCATGTCATCCGTATTCGCACCCGAGTCCATCATACTCCAATTGATGCTGTCCAATTCTAAAGTTGCCGATGTCTGAGGAACGTCCGCAGAAACTAGAGGAGGCGGGGGATGCAGCCCTGTGACAAACGACCAGCAACAGAGGCACTTTCCGCGACAAGACCGGCGGCAGCAAGCGAGCTCGCTTGGCGGTCTCTTTCCGAAATCTCTTCGTTCGGCCGATAAAGCCCAGGCATCGCTGATAGAGCCGACGTCGATTTCGACTGGGGCGCTGAACTGCCCATTAGCATAGACAGCCCTGTCGCTGGTGCAATGTGTGCACCTCTCTGGGCAGAAGACATTGACCTGAAATCAGTATGTAAATCGCCAGGTGGTTCACTAAGTGGTGCAGGTCTGTCGGGGAAAAGTTAGGAATATGCACTTATTAGGACGAGATAACGAGACGTCTCAAACTGACCTTCCAAGTAGTGATGGCATTCTCGTGGGAGCACTTTGAGACAAAACTGGACCATCCAGTGAAAAGCTCCCCGGACTAGACTCAGGATTCAAAAGAGGAGATGAAATGGAACCGCTGCGCCCGCGCATTTGAGGCGATGCTCCTTTTGTTTTGTCCGTTTCATTTGCAAACATCGATCTGGATCATCCCGATGAAATAGTTCGTGTCGGTAGGCTCCAGCGTCTTGTCCCTTTGTTATTCTTCGAAAGCCGTACAGGTTCAGCTGCCTTTGGAAGGAGTTAGATGTGTGTGTGAAATAAATGAAACTATCTTGACTGAAGACATCGACTTACCTTTGAAAGCTCGTCAACTTTGTATGACGAAAGTATCTAGGCAAAATATCCCCGACAAAGCGCTCAGGGTCACGAACAACAAAGGCTTCACCACTCGGTAACCATGCAACTACAGTTTGATCTTCTTTTTTTAGCATGTCCATGAGTTTGCGAGGAAAGGATTTGACCCCGAACTGCCGATTGCGGGTGAAGAAGTTGCCGAGTTTGTTGGAGAGTCCTGATATGCACTGGCAGAAGACGACGCTCGACGAAGTCTGCGCGTCACGGGAGAATTTTCTACCAATGAGCTTTCGCTATTTCGACTCCTAGCCAGCGTTGCGGCAGCATTCGGAGCAACACCTGAAATCGGATTGAGAGCAATTACGCCAGCGACACCACTTCCTGCTGGAAACATAAGAGCCCCTGGCCTTGCACTGAAGTTGGAACCGGCAGCGAAGGTTGCTCGAGTGATGCCCTTTCCTCGTTGCTGTTTACTTCGTGGCTCTGGGCAATTTCGAAATTCTTCCTGAGCGATGACTGGCTTTTTGCCTTTTCTTGCGCAGCACGAAAGCCTGCCAAATACATTGCTCGTAGTTGAGCCTCTCTATCAGCATCACCAGCGGGAAGAGTTCCGGACGTCACCCTGGGCTCTGTTTGGATCGAAGCAAGAGCTGCATCCATCGAATCACGCAGCGCTGAAAAATCCATTGTATCATTCGGCGACGAAGCTGATTCTCCGTGATCTGTTGAACTAGCCGCTGCAGAAGATATTTCCGAGTTTGCACTGGATGTTGGATCGGGGACTAATGATGATCCAAATACAGGTTTGGCTGTGTCATTGTTGCCGTTACTATGACCATGACTCGGTTGTTGATGATCCATTTTAGTCCTCTGAACGATTCGAACAATCTTTTGTCGAGTAATAGGGTCTAGCGTTGAATTTCAGAGATCAAAGATGTAGAATCGAGCGAGCGCCGTTTGTTATCGCGGTATAAATATCAGGTAACTCAGATATGAACACAAGGATCAGATCTCGTTGACTGTGCAGCGTTACTGATTTGCCTTCTGATTTCAGATGATTGTTCTTTGCAAATAGCTCTCTTCTCGACGCCCCAAATCAAGGACTTCGGTGGGATTCCTCGCTTTGTATCAGTACAAATAATGTAGTAAATTGACGGGGACGATTGAGTTGACGCCGGTTTGAGATGTCATCGTTCATCAATGCGGCAAACAAACAAAAAACCCACCCTGGCACGCACTCTCGTACAAATTGCTACGAAGCAACATAGGTGCGGACGACAATCAGCGGATTGCAGCGCATGCCACTATCAGACTCATAGTGAAGAGTCGAACAGCGACCGCACGCCGGCATTCATTGGCATTCCGATGTCGCACCTTTCTTGTTGTTTAGATGGAAAATGGCGGGATGCGGGAGCGACGTGCGCGACGTACACTACGCTAGAGTGTTTGGTCATTATTTTCAGACGCGGAGAAGAATGTCAAATGCCAGCCCATTTTTTATTCATTCATCGTTCGTCGTTCGTCGTAATTGTCCGTATCCTTATCCTCAAGATACTTGACAACTTTACTGGATACCACTCTACTAAATATCCTTCCGGCTTCCGGCCGCCGATCGGCTTTCCTTTTGTTGACCATTTGCTCATTCGAAGAACCCACGCTCCAATCGCTTGGTGTGAGAGTCAATTCATTTTACTCCTTATTACTAGAATACATTGATACATCAACATGTCTGAAGAAGAAGTCGCCGCCGCAGCCCCTGAGGTTGTCGAAGAAGTCGAATTGAGCGTTTTGGATGCGCTCAAGCAGGTAAGAAACACAATATGATACAGTGACTCCCGACAGGGGATGACCTGCTATCGTTTCCTCATGTTGTTTTTTTCTTTCGTTGATAGGTCCTTCAAAAGGCCATGATGCACGGTGGATTGAAGAAAGGTCTTCATGAATGTGCCAAGGCCCTCGACCGTCGCGCTGCCCGTCTTTGTTGTTTGGCCAAGGACTGCGAAAACGATGAGTACAAGAAACTCATCAAGGCCTTGTGTGCTGAAGGCGAGGTCCATGTTATCATGGTAGAAACCGGAAAGGACTTGGGTGCTTACTGCGGTCTTGCCAAGCTTAACGAAGACGGCACCATCAAGAAGGCTGTGCGTACATCGTGCGCTGTTGTCACCGATTTCGGAGAAGAGACACGTGCCTTGAGTGTTTTGTTGGACTTCTTGCAGAAGCATGCCGACGGCGCCGAGATCTAAAACGTTATAGAATGTAATGATAAAAACACTTCCTACAAGTATCATTATGGTCCCATTAGCTTTCGCAATGAATCTAGGAATTGTATGTGGATATAGTTCGGCTATGTAGAAGACTAACAAGTATCAATTAACCGTATCAGTGTCCCTAGCCAATCCGATACGCAACAGCTGAGTGCAGTTGAGGATCTGACGCTAGAAAAGGGGCTGGCTGTGTAATCGAAATCGGCAACTCGAACTTGTTCTTTCGGAGCGACAACTTGAGATACGAAGGCAAGCTTCCTGGTCGTGTTGGGATTGCCACAAACTGCAATTCCGCATTTTCAGGAAGCCGTCCTTCAGTCCTGCCACTGATGATCCAGTCGCAGACATCACTAGCAACTCTATACCTTACGTCCTGTCCATCTAGTCCGGATGCATCAACACTGCATTTAATGTGAACTGGCAAACCAACCACACCTTGCGTAGCTGAGGGCGACAACTTTACCGAAACGGGTTGCATCTCTGCTACAGGTAACGGCATGTTTGGACAATCTTGTCGCAGTACATGTGATTCTTCAAAAGCCACGCCTTCTTCGTTGTCAAAGACTAGGGCGATCGTAGCCTTAACCACATTTGGTACGTCGCCACACACCCGACATTCAAAGTTCAGCAATACTGTTTCACCGCAGTAAACATCTGTATTGACCAAGGTCTCGTTCAGATCTGCAGCAAGTTCGAGGTACGCAGGTAACTCTAGTTTCCATTCTTTGAGTAAGAATGATTTCGGTGAATGACATTCCAAAGCGACGTGAAGCGCCAGGCGATCGGATCGGTACGGGATTAGCGCCACTTCCTTAACGACGAAACCAGTTTGACCGAGGGCTGGGACTGAAGCGTCACATTGTGCCTCAAACTCTTCACCTCCATTACGGCAAAAGCGTGTGTTTGCGTGTACCTTCAACATGCCACCACCGCCATTGTCCGCGCATTGCACCTTGATTGGAACGGAAACAGTGCTATCTGCTGCGTGAGAATCTAGGTCGACTTCTAGAGCCGAAAGTAGCGCATCCGAATCATCTCTACCGACGAAAATTCCGGGAGACCCCACCAGCTGTAATTTTCCTTGTATGATTGTGTCCTTTCCGCTGCTGAATTTTAGCAGCAGATTCTGCGTGTGACCTGGTATCAAGTAATCTGGAGCGATAGTAAGCGTTTGGGAATGCTCGCATGGAATAACATCAACTCGAATGGTGGGTTGCTTGCGTTTCTTAGCGTTATACGCAAAACGACATTGTTCCAGCTCATTGAAATGCTCGACAGAATAAACTGCCCCGACTGATTCGGGACCCATTCGTATCGATATTCATTCTTCCCGGGTTTAACAGTAATAACCTTGAGTTGCAATTCGGTGAACACTTCCGCCTCTTTTACTTCGACGTTGTCCTCCATTGCGGCGACATACGAGCGGAAAGGCACCAGTGAAACGGAAAGAGAATCAAGCTGTACCTCTTCTGGTAAACGACTTGTCACACTGATTTTAACACTGACCAAATCGCCGATTGAGTACACTCTTTTGAAAAGCTTGCGTTCTGTGCCACTCGCAGCACTCATTTCATATTCATCCAGCGACAAAATTGTTTGGAAAAGCGGCGCACCTGATAGACTCGCTTTAGTGCTACATCCGGCTATGACCGACAGCAAATCTTTGAAAACAACGTCTCGAGCCTTCGGAGGTGCATGAGGAGCTCCGAAACAGCACACAAGTGTCTCAAGATACTTATGACCGGGTTCAAACTGACGCTGTAGTTGACAAAGGCGGAAAAGCAAGAAGAAATAACAGCTCTTCCAGTCCTCGCATTCCTGAGCTACCTTGAAAAGCTCTTGTGCAGCTGTTCTCACACGATTTTGCTTGATGGCGACGTCGATTGCTTCCAATCTTAAGCATGACGCCAAGCGCTTGCGACCCGACGCTTCCTGATTTGCCGCCAATAACTTGGTCAAGCTCATATACATCCACTCAAACCCTTCTTTTGTCGACAGGGCCTCTGCCACGACGTTAATATTATTTCGCAGACTCGCCTCTTCGGGATCTTCGCGAGAACCGTTAATAGGTTCTTTCCATGGTTCCCATTCAACATCTCCTTTCAAATCGTTCGGGAAATCCTGTCCGCCAAGATTAGAGTCAAAGGAATCTCCAAGAGTTTACCCATTTTTAGTAGTCGTAAGCGAGTGAAGCCCATCAACTCACAAAGTGTTGCCGAGAATGCTTGATCGTCGAAATTGGGATTTTCAGTGTATAAGTATGTTGCTTCTTTCACGACCCAACCAAATTCCAAACCCCATTTGTTAACTTCAATCAATTTCTTGGTATCATTGCCAGCCCGACTCTCGGCTAACTGCCACATTTTCCTCGCAAAACTTAAACAGCGACCCAAAACCCCATTTGCATCTTTAGTTGCAAATAGGTGTGTTGTTTCCCGGACCAACAAATAATACTCAAGTTCATACGCAACAGCTGCAAGGTTCGGTGCCATGCGAACATGCTGTCGAAAAGCAATGGCGTCACCATGTAGCGCAGTTTGAAGGGACGAGTGACTCATAGTGAATCCTTTTCTAAACTCTGCTTTTCAATATCAGGAAGCAGTGCTCGCAATTCTTCGTACTGCACAAGTGCATCTTCATACAAGTGACACTGTTCGTAAGTAAAAGCCATGCTTTCCTTCAAGAGATAATAATGGCGATCGTCTACCGAGCTGTTCGCAACAAGACGCTGTGCCGCAAACATTTTCAGCTCTTCTTCATAGTTTCGGCACTTGTCTTGCAAACTAGCAACAATAGTGGCCCCGAGTGCGGATAGAAAACTTTCCCATTCGAGGAGAGGCGGTGTTTCACCTCTAGCAAAGGATGCCAAAGGACACACTCGAGCGCTGGGAAAATCTGAACTCATTCTGCGGACCAGCTCTCGCTCCAATTTTGTTTTTTGGCGAATCGGCGAGTCCGCCACAAAGTCAAGTTCATCATCTGAACTGTTGGCCCCTCCCATTTCTTCGCCACTACCAGTAGTTCCGCTGATGCGCTGTCGAGCAGCTGCCATTCGGCTCGCGAACGCTGCCACTCTTGATTTTGCGCCTGCGGTGGTTTGGGAAGTCCCTTCTGCGACCGAAGAAGAACTCGAAATGGTGCTCGCGTCGTCCGAAACTGTGGAATTCTCGTAGCTGGGAACAAGTACAATCAGGAAATTCGGTTGCTGCGACTCATTTTTGAATTCGGCGTTGGCTTGCAACTGACTGACAAATATTTGAATAGATGGCTTCACTTTCAGACGATAATGCTCGAGACTGTGGCATTCGGCGAGATATACGTGGGCGATGGGGTTCATATGCCATTCCGATGCGTCCTCCTCGCTATCTACCATGAGAATACCACCGTGACTGACAGTTGGCTGGAGGACTAATTCGGGGATGGTTGCTGATTTTCCTGTCCGGTAATTCTTGTAAGGTATTTCCTTGAGTGTATTTTTGTAATCACGTGACAGAATCTTCGTAATCTTTTGGTAAAGCTCTAGATCGGTTGCGGCATCGCCAGCTTTGGGCGATTTAATCCTTCCCGAAGCTGCGGATGTTGGATCCATAAAATGAACGGATACTTTGGATAAACATTTCGGAACACCTTTTCGTAGGTATTCATAGTACAGCCAGCTTCAGTTCCATCATGAAGATAGGCAAAGCCTCGATTCAAGTGCTCAAGAAATACATTTTCTCGGTCAAAGTAGGTCGTTGGCGATGTGGGGATCTGCTGGCATTGCGTACAGCTACTTATTTATTCGTTGGAAAGAGATAACGGAAACAAGTGAACACGCTGCATTACGTGCGGAAATACTATCGTAATCAGTAGCGTCAAAGTTGAGCGTTGCGCGTTTTATCAGTCGCATCTGTCATGGTCGGAAAACTCGCCACTGCGGATGATTAACCTCAACTTTACTGAACGTACGAAAGACTCGCCTTGCATGATTTTCACGGACGATAAAAAAGGCGACATGAAACAAAACCAAACTTAACCTCTCGTCTTTGGCAATTAATCGTTTAGTGTCTGTTTAAATCACCAAAAACCGACCGAATCAATATCAGGTGATCAAGCTTCATTTGAAAGCCTCGATTTACGGAACTAGAAAGTGAACGATTCATCATGACATCTCCTCCGAACGATCATCGATTTGATCCGCGAGAAAAATCCAAAGACTTGGAGACTCTCTATGCCACTGTTCTTGTTTTCGGTGCTTTGACAGCATTGATCTTTACTTTCTTCATACGTCCCATGTTTCGTCATATCCCCGCAACCACAGCTCCAGCAACAAATGCCGCGGCGAACACGACTCGTGCGACGTCCGCCGGAGACGGTTCATCCTTTGGAAATTTGGCTGGCCAAAACTGATCGCACGCCTCCCAAGTCACGTCTCCTCATTGTTTCAGGGTGATCCTTCGTCTTTAATGAATACAGAGAGCTGGATGATTTCTTGGCAACACTGTCGTGTTTCACAAGTTTCACAGGACGAAGTGACGCGCAAAAAGGGCGCGCCTTCTGTCGCGGCTTTTAGTCGACAACGGTTCTCCGCCTCTCAAAGGGAGCACTGTTGTTCTCGGAGTTCCGTCTCAAGACATCGAATGTCCTCTGTTGAAACGGGCTGTATATTTGCTAGCAACGTACTACAATCTCGTCGTTTTGGTAGCCACAGAAAGCGACAGTCGCACGACTCTACTGCTTCGATTACGGGGTGATTCGTCATTGACGCCGGATGTATTGCCCGATCACCGTGTAGTAAGAACAGGAGTGCATCGGGGCGTGTAGCATTTTGTCGGCAAGTGCAGCGTGTCGACTGGGTCCTGGATTTCGATAATGAAGTGAAGGAGCAATTGGGAAGATTTGGTTATCGAGTTGTACTGTATGGGACTGATGCTTCATCGGAGGGAGGAGTATCCAGACTAGGACGAGTCCTGAAAGCATAAATCGATTTGGGTGTGCGGGCTGAATTTTCTTGCTAGATAACATAATGATGATAATGATACTTTAGTAACGATCGAACGAGATAGCTACATTCCAATTTTCGTCGGCTATGGGCATCAATGCCATACTTTGTGGTCGATAACAAATGACTTTGCGGGCAACTTCAATTGTGTATGAATATGGATATTTGCTTTTTCGTGGAAAAGAGACCTATCGCTATAAATGATTAAGCTACTTGCTCATCTTTCGCCAGATTGGAAAATAAGAACGGATTGCTGCTGCTGGACTGATCGAAATACTAAATCTACTCCTCCTTTGGTTCTTCCTTTTCTTCCGAAGTAGAAAGTCCAGCTAATGCTGCAGCGGCTTCATCGGCAACACCTTCCGCGTCATCTCCGTCTTTTCCTCCCAACAATTTCTCCATTTCCTGCTGGCACTCGAGAAATTTGTCCTTAAATTCATTGGCTATGTCAGAATCACCAAAACGAATTGCGAAAATAGTCTCTTTGAGTTCTCCCTCCGCAAAATCAAAAGCAGACCAAACCCACGATCGATCACTGCCCACGTTGGGCTCCAATTTGATCTTAGGGTCTACTACATGATTCGCAATCACCTTCATCGTTTTCTCTTGGCGCATCAAAACACGAATCTTTTGGTGCTCCCGATGTTTCAACAGTCGCATCTCGCCGATTCCTCTTTCTCGCCACGACTTGTTGCCGGTCCCCTTGTCTAACAAAGTCTCACCAAAGATGAAGAGCTTGGAGCGCTTGGAGTAAAGCACTTCCTGCATGATTTTGAATTTATGTATCGAATAGCACAAAGAGTCACGAGAGTGAGTTTGGAACAAAATGCAAAACAGAAGAATGGAGTGAGTTACGGGAAACGCCTTGAATTGGATGAGTCCCTTCATTCTGAACGTACCTCTTCTTCCTCGCCTGACTTGACTTCAACTTCCTCGAGTTTCACCTGCGAACAAAAGGAAAGTTAAGGAAAGTATGATGAGTTTTGAAAAGAAAGACCGAAATGCGGAAGAAAAATGATGAACACACGCTTCATCCTCATCATTGGAAACAAACAAAACACTCACCACTGGCTCGAATGTTGCGGTACTCTCTTCCTCCTTGACGGGGACGTCGTCACCAGCGTCTTCCTCTTCTTCAGCAGCAGGTGCGTTCTTTGCTTCGTCTTCTGCACTCATATTTTGATCAACTTTTGTTTTATTGCAATGAAAAGGAATTGTATATTCACGGTTATGACTGCGAATACAAATTTATGTGGCTCGTGAACGACCATGATGTTGTCGTCTCGGTGGAGCATGGGTTTTAAGTCTGAGGCTTGCTCGACACGTAAAAGTCTACGGGAGTTGACGTACGATTTTCTTCCAGCCGTGCGCGGTCGGCGGTCGGTGCGCGCGGTGCAATCAAAACCGCGTGGAATTTGGAATTCGTGCATTCAAAGTTTATTAAAAAAACAGATGGGGCACTTTTTTGACACACGGGCCATTTTTTCGTTTCATCGCAACTTGCAGCAACAAAAAAATAGCTGAGACGTCCGAGAACCATGGAAGCATGGCCTGTCAGAGGCATTGCGAATCCTACAGGGACATCCTGTCATGTCGGAAGTGCTCTTGTGCTACTGCACTATTGTCTGGAGCCACTCGGATCTGTGATTGTGTCTGAAGCGGCTGAGAACTCACGGAACGATGACGTTGTTCATATCGTAGGCCGGCTCTTTCGGAGCCAAGACTTTAAGGAGGAAATCAATTTGAAACTTTTCGATACGTTACGAAAGAAAGTAGGAATTGAGTCGAGGGATGTCGGTGATGTTATTACTACATTGATGAAGCTGATCAATTATTTTTGCCAGCTCGACAAGGATGGCCAACACAAGGACGCAACGAAGAGTACGATATCATCGATTTGGAATCAAAGTTGCAACGCGGGAAAAGTACATTCGATATTGTTGGGCCATTGTCAAAATGAAGATGGAAATGAGCGTTCAACCCTTCGTAAGGAAACGAAACCGAGGGCCATGTCAGTTCCATTTCGGCTTCAATCATCAACTGCTTGTGAACAGCTTTCACTCGCACGTGCTATACGAAATGCACTTCAGCCGCAGATTGTAAAGATTATCAATGGGGAGAAGGCCCTACTTTCAAACATCATATACAGACCACAATGGCGCTATGTATCGACGAGCTGCCTCCGGTTTGGCTCATTCATCTCGATCGCTTTTCCCAAGCAAACGGAGAAGAAAGTGACTTCCGCACACTGTCCGTACCAGCGAGATTTATGGCCCATGAAATAGTGAACAAGTCGAACCCCAATAGCTACTACGAGCTCGTTGGTGGAGTTTTATTGTCTCAAGTTCAAGACGAGGAAGTTACCGAGGAACGCGATCGGCGACACTACTTGCCATTGATTCGCAAGGATGATATTTGGTATCTTGTAAATGATGACGATAACCCACAAGTAGTGTCGGAAGAGCGCTGTCTCGAGCTGTTCGGTGGAGTATCGCAGGGCGACGAATCGCCGTTTCGGGAGAAGGATGTCTTTGTTTGTGGCTCCCTGCTTGTCTACCGAGAGCCCACGCATTGTGACAGTCTAAATTCAATACCAGAGCAAAACAAGAGCCTATCATGTGTCGACTGGACCCTTCCAAAGGCACTGGTGGGACGTCGATTGCGTGTTCATTGGGCCAAAGGAACGTCTTACAGTGGGGTCGTGAATTCCTACAGCGGGACCACGGGCAAGCATCAGATTCTATATGACGACGGTGACGTGAAAGAGTATACCCTCCGTAAAAGACACTTGACTGGCTATAATAAGTAATTATTCATTCTACAAAATACTTACAAACTGCAGTAATTCAATTCTATTCACGTTCCACGGGCAGTACCCCAGCAGCCGTGATTTTGACTACACCCGATGGATTGCCCGACGAAGTTCCACAATCTTCAATCTTCTTGACGACATCCCATCCTTCTTGAACACTACCAAACACCACGTGACGTCCATTCAAATGGGGTGTACGAGCCGTGGTAATGAAAAATTGCGAAGTATTTGTGTTGCGACCCGCGTTGGCCATGGAAAGGACCCCGGTCCAACATGCTCCAGAACAAAGTTCTCGTCATCAAATGTCATGCTGCTCGAAGTGGGAACAATTTGACCGCCTTGGATCATGAATCCCTGTAAAATTTCGGTGTCAGAAAGGCAGCAATGGACAACGAACGATGAAGAACCCAGCCTACTTACAGGAATAACGCGATGAAACAGTGTTCCTTGGTAACCCTTGCGACAGTATTTCTGAAAGTTGGCAACCGTTTTGGAACAACATCTCCATACAACCCAAGAACAATTCGTCCTGCGGGTTTATTATCAATGGAAACATCCAAATAAGCTTGCGATGTCACTTGAGCCAGTGGGGCTACAGGGCCTGCCTCGTCCGTTTCCTCATAGCGCCATGATTTATCGTTCAAATAATTGGCTACCACAGCGAATGTTGTGCCCACTGTAGCGAACGTTGCCAATCTCCAAAAAACAGAGCTGGAACTGGTTGGTTTGGTGCTGTTGGTCGACAACAATCGTACGTTGCCGGTCGGATGGGATGGAGGACAGAACAAAGGTTTCGCCCGTATCGAAACGAGGATCGCTTGCTGCGTCCGTATCATGATTTTCTCGTTCAAACAGATCGTTTTATGTAAAAGGAAGTTGTCGATAGAATGTTGAGTGTTGATAATTTCAGAGTCGCCGAACCTAACATCATCACAAACATCACAAACGCAAAGGTCATTCGTTCATTCACGTTCTGTCGAGTCCCGTGTATCTGGCTCATTACCCAAAGCCATTCTCATCCACCAAGTAAATTTTGTTCCATTTTTTGTTTTCTTCGCATCTTCTTCACAAGGAGAAAC
This sequence comes from Fistulifera pelliculosa, assembly GCA_026008555.1. Taxonomy (NCBI): domain Eukaryota; phylum Bacillariophyta; class Bacillariophyceae; order Naviculales; family Stauroneidaceae; genus Fistulifera; species Fistulifera pelliculosa. Next base: position 180,544 of record BROJ01000058.1, on the reverse strand, counting down.
CGCACTCTTATAAGAACAACATACGGTACCTTGGAAGAGCAGAAGGACCGTCGAATCAGTCATCTTATTAGCTTGGGAAAGTGAGAAAGAAAGAGAGAATTTTAACGTCCCCAAAGCGAATACAGTAAAACAATGCCGGGCCATCACCATCGCTCGGGCGGTTTGCGCCAGAGCAACAAAAGAACAAACGCACCAAAGCATCGAAACGAAGTGTCACCCGTGCTGCCGGAGGAAAAGTCATGGGTGGTATTCGAGCCGGTGCCTTGCATGGAATGTCACAACAAAGTAAAGCCGATCGTCGCAATCATTTGCAACAGCGAAGGGATGCCAAGCGCTCCGAGCTCATGCGAAAACGTCGGGGAGTCGATGGTCAACCGGCGCCTCCTCGTGTTGTGGGTATTATTGCGTTGGGAAAGGACCAATCGGCGACCGAGGAACGAGTGCGTGACGTATTGATCAAAGATGCGGACAAAATTGTCCGAACGCACGATGCCGAGCAGGCCACCGTGTCGTGTCGCTATGAAGTGCACAAGAAGCAAGGAAATCTGACGGTACTGACGTGTGGAACCGCTTTTGCGCATTATGGCGAAGGTGATAATGCTGCAGTCTTCGCAGCTCTCGATTTAGCTCGGGTTTGTGACCTGATTGTATTTGTTTTGGATGGGAATGCTACGAAATTGGAGACTGACATTTCAGAAATTCATATTAACATGGATGGTTCCTCCGAAAAGACGTCATCCGTGCCTTCAAACGAGTGGGATCATCTCATTAGTGAGCGTGGCGACCGCATCCTGACTGCTTTGAAAGGTCAGGGGCTTCCATCGTTGCTTACTCTGCTCCTGAACACGGAGGTCGCTGTGGACGATGCCATGACGATGCAGAGTACGAAAAGCTTGCGTCGATCCAAAGTCAAGAGAAACCTGGATCTCAAGAGATATGCAAGCCGCTTTGCAACGACCGAGTTTGGGACCGGAAACGACAAGGTCATTGAGGTAGATTTGGAGCAGCGAGATGACGAAGATGATATGGACGAGGATGTGGAGACCTTTTCTGTAGCAGATAAGCTCAAAACACAGTCTGTTTCGAACTTTGTCCGTGCGGTGTGTTCCATGTCTGCTTCGCCATCCAAATGGGTCGAAGCGTCTCCTCGGCCGTATGTGCTCTCGGATTCGTACCGGTACGATCATGCCACGAAGGAGCTGCAACTGACCGGATTCGTGCGTGGACCCGTTCCTTTGAATGTCAATGCTTTGTTTCATATCCCTGGATTGGGAACTCATTTGTGCAAATGGATTCGGGAGGATGCTTCCCCATTGTCACGAAGAAAAGATACTACCAAATTAGTCGTGACTTCCGATCCAGACTTACAGGAGAGTCTCGATATGTTCGCTTCACCCGACGCTCTGGAGGGCGAACAGAACCTTATCGGTTTCGATGAGGAAGAGGAAGACATGGACGATGAGGCGGATGGTGATAGATTTGCAAGACCTGCGGGTTGGTCGGATTACCAATCGGCTTGGCTAGACGCCGTGGACGAAGACGCAGCCAGTGAACATGAAGATAATGGCGAACTGGCGGACGAGCTAAATGCTAAGTTTCAAGAATCATCCAAGCAAGTGGATATGGATCTTGAAGATTCAAATATGATCTCATCGGAAGAACGCCGCATGTTGCATGATCAGCGTAGAAAAGAGAACACCGAGAACCAGGAATTCCCGGACGAAGTTCAAGTCGACGAAAACGTGAATGCTAGAGACAGATTCGCAAGGTACAGATCCTCAAGAGTTTTCGCAAATCACCATGGGATCCAAAGGAAAACCTTCCTGACGATTACGCTTCTATATTTCACATATCAAACTTCAAAACAACGCAACGATCCGTGATGAACTACATGAAAGACGTTGTGAAGACAGCTGAATCAATCGACTCTAGTTTTGGGGATGTACACCTAATACGGATTCACAAATGGCTGACGATGATAGCGAAGACGAAGATCTGCTTCAAGGTCATGTCCCGAGCGGTGCTTATGTTACTTTGACAATAGAAAATGTCGAAGCATCTGCCTTCGAAAACGTGTCGACGACGTCTCTGTTGGTAGCAGTTGGGCTTCTAGAACACGAGAATAAAGTATCGGTCGTCCACATGGGGCTGACGAAGAATGCTGAAGTCGAGAGCCCGGATAATCTCCCCATGAAAAGCAAAGATACTCATCTTTCGTTGTGGCTGGAGGACGTGGAAAGCCAGGCCGGTGTTCAGTCAGCACAACTTAAACTGTGACAAGCACAAGTTCGAGCGTTATGCTCCTCCGGCTGGAGCGTTCTTTGCTGCCAGTGTTTTCGGTCCAGTTTCGTACTCTCCTTGTCCTGTGCTGGTATTCCGTGAGGATAATTGGACAGGGTCGTCTACTGACTCTATTGGACAACGACTTGCCGCGACGGGTAGCGTGATCGGAGCAGATGCGGAACGTATTGTGGTAAAAGAGTCATCCTGACAGGATATCCTGTGAGAGTTCACAAACGCTTTGCCACAGTCAAGTATATGTTTTACAATCCAGAAGACGTGAAGTGGTTCAAGCCGGCCGACCTGTACAGCAAACACGGGCTTCAGGAAATATTCTAGAAAGCGTAGGCGACCACGGTACAATGAAATGCCTATTCAATGCACCGATCAAGCAGCACGACACGGTGTGCTTGCCACTTTCAAACGAGTATTCCTAAGTTTGCTGAATGCGACGCTCCGAAGGACGGGAACGAAGGAATTCCTACTCTTAAAATAAGGTAATGCCTGAAGTTAGTCCATACAAGCTTACATAGCATTAACTAAAGGCGGTCGAAGTAAAATTTCTTGCTCGTTTCCAATCTTTGTATCAAGATTGTTGAAAAATTCGTCCACCATATGAACGTCAGCGACAATCAAGAGAGTCGCCAACCGAGATACGGTTAGCTTCAGGGATGTCGCAAAATGCTCTTTCTCTGATTTCGTGGCCGCCTCAAAATCCACGACCTTTCCAAGGTCCTTATCCTGACACACCTTTCTGTTTTTGCGAATGGAAATAGTTCACGGTCGATTGATGAAACATCCAGAATGCGTTTGATATCGAGAAGGTCGACCGAAGAAAATTTGTCGCTCTGCTGCAATTGATTACCCTTTTCGAGCTTCGACGACTCTTTTCACAATAAACAAGTTTTGGTGGCAGCATTTGATCATGAAGAAATTGGCCCCGCTCAATCCATACTTGCACAACTTGGGATTCCTTTTCGTCAATTCATGAACAACAAAAGTGTGGTTTTCGTTCAAAAACGTTTGTACCGCCCATCGGTCGTCGTGAATGGGTCTCTCACAAATCTCAAGGCCTTGGTCTTCCAAGCTTTCAAGCACTCTATTCGTACATGACTTTATTCTTTGAGTCCTTGCAAAGTCTTCTGGGTCGCTTTCGTAGTCCTCACAGTCCGAAGCACGCCTGTAACGAACGACCGCTGGTGATTGGTTCTTAGAGCTGTCTTTTAGAATATGTTCGCAGTCCAGGAGGCCACCCAGCCTTGCGACTTTGGCGGCGAATGTTGCAAAGAGAAATCATCACTTTGTACAACGGTAAAAGAGCGGGTTTTCTTGAACAAGATTTCGCTTTCTTTCTCTGTATCATCGAACGGACAGAGCTTGTGTCGCAGTGATTCGAGCCTCTCGCTGCGAGCCGACTTGTTTTTAAAGTTCGACGACGAATAGTTTCCTTCGCGCACCTGTTTGGACTTTGATTGATCTGGTTCAGGTCTGACGAAATATTTTCTCCAGGTGTATCCTCAGCGATCGAAGGAAAGTAAAATGATTGAAATCCGCCACACAATTCATCCATATTAACAGCCGAACTCCAAAACGACTCAATTCGATTCTCCTTAAATGCAGATATCTGTTTCTCCGATAATCTGAGATCATCTTTGACATTCTGTCCTATTTGAAATCCACAAAAGGACAGTCTCTGTGGCGAGTCGAGCAACGACGTATCTGCCGACTGTTTGCAGAACGGTCGCTCTGGAGACAAGTCGCCGTCCAGAAGAGGCGAGTTACGCACATGTATGAAGCTATCCTCGCCGGAGGAAGGTTCATGACCTAGTGTTACTTCAGCTCCATTATCACCCATGAATATAGTTGTGATGGAAGTCGGTGACCCTTCGCTCGAAGAAATGGTCTGTCGCTGCCAATCCTTGCCTCTGATAGGAGAGGTACCATGATCACGCGAGGCTGAACCATTTATATTCAATTTCATCTTTAACTTAAGAGATTGCTCCCACAGATTGCTCTCAATGTCGACTAAATAAGAATGGAGGCGTGCTTCTGTCTTTTGTGTTTTGTGTAGGCGAAAACGAATGTGATGTCAAAACAAAACAAAAAGGCATCAAGGCCGTTTTCAAAAATGAATAAAATATAACCAGGTGCTTATCAATATAAACAAAGAAGTACTTCCAAATATTATAGTGGAGTACCGTATGCCGAATTTTGTGTCGTCGTCGTGGTTCTTCAATGACCTTTTCAAATTAGTATCGATTGAAGAGTTAAAGTCGTTGTTTCGACGGTTTTGGTGCATCATCCCCGACCCCGACAGACAGCTTTGAGCGGGACTTGCAGTCACGCTGCCAACAGAAGCATGAATTAGAATTCTCTCCACTTCTTCGACTACAATAACAACAAACGCACGACGGCGTTTTGCTGGTGATAGAACTTGTAGTATTCGTTATTTATAACTCTTTTCTAATTCAAACAGCAGATCATGAAGAAAAGAACTTTATTGAAAAATTAGTGCAGAATAGATTTCAGTCCAAGGCAACAATTCGCCGCATATTAGACGAATCGTCGAAAGCGTCGAGCACTCAACAATCACTGCCTCGCTATATAACAGGCACACGCAATGGGGTTTTCTATCGCATCAAAGTACCTCCCCGAAGAGAATATTACCCGACATTCCAAAGCTTCCGTCTTCACGACCAGCACCAAAGAGTTTCAAACAGGTGAAGGCAGAACCCGAAGTAAAGAAGGAGCAAGTCAGCGACTACATTGCCCAACTGCACCGATGGATTAGAAAGAATTGGTCCGTGTTACTCTTCAATTGTGGGTCTGTGTGCACGCTCATAGGTTACACACGGTCCGATGTCCTGGAGCTCCGTCTGTTCGCAATCGCGGGTACCTTGGGTGGTTTAATTTACAATGTCGTGGAAATTCGGAAATTTCCTCCCATGGTTTGGGGCTCTCTGTTTGCTGGTATCAATGGTTACAAAATATTTGAAATATTGAGGAACGCAATGCGAGCGTGCATCTTTCGGCGAGTCAAGAAGAGATTTATGTCAAACACTTTCTTCCTCACGGAGTCACTCCCAAACAGTTTGAAGCAATCGATCATGCTGCAACCATTACGAAATTCAAAGAGGGAGAGATTATAGTTAAACAAGGAGAGAGGCATCGTTATGTTTATTTGGTGGTAACGGGAAGCACGAAAGCCAGTGCTCTCGGTCGTTACATGACGGCCGCATCTGTGAAACCAGAGCATCATGAAAAGGAGGGTGGCGCGAGTGGGGCATGGATTGGTGAAATGGCAATGCTAGAATTTCTGTGGCGCAAACAAGACGTAGAAAGCACAGAGCAACCAGAGGTGATAGACGCGGACGACAAGGAAAGAAAGTTACCGAAACCTGCTCAGCTCAAATCCGATCGCAATATGTTCACAATTATCGCAAAAGAGGACTGTACTTTAATGCGATGGACTTTTGACGAGATGGAACACTTGATGGAGCGCTCCACAGATATGAGGTCGGCTCTGACACGAGCCATGGCATCGGCCATTGTCGGCAAGGTAATAAACTTTACCTTGAGTCGTTCACGGCGACATCCTTGGTCAGCATGGCTGGGTGACTGGAATAATAATGACGGAGCTAGAGTGATTGTGGGCGAGTCGGATTCACCGCCCGAAGAGGATAACACATCTGCCGAGCAGTTGCCATCTCCAATGATTAAGAAATTTGCTTGATCTAATGTAAAAAAACTTGTTATATGGCTCTTAATGTGAATATAAAACTTTTCACCTCAACTCCTCCGGCAACACTCGCATGCCACGGCTACGTCGAAATCGGCCCATTTCCCTTTACGTTGTATTTGGAGCGTCTCGCGCAAGCCTGTAATTTCTTTGGAGCAACACTTGCTTCCTTTTTGTTCCAGACATTTGATGAGACCAATCAGCGCCCATGGGTTGTTTGGATGTAGTTTGAGATCTTCGCGAAAGACAGTCTCCGACTCTTCAATATGCCCCTGCTCCAAAAGCAAACCACCGAGAGCATGACGTATCGGCTGCATCTTTCCCCAGGGCTCATCGTAGTTCAATTTATCCTGCATATCCACAGCTTTTCTTAACAGGTTGAACGCGACTTCGTACTGTCCTTCCCGGTACGCAATTTCTCCACGCAGCATGACGGAATCGACGGCCAGCAGATCTTTGACAGTATTGTTATGCAAAATACGGAACTCAGCATCTGGATCCTTTCGCAGTTCGTCAAAATGATCTGCCTCTTCTTTGGCGTCTGCGACGAAACCCAACGCAGCCAAAGCTAGACCACGTGCAAAACGAATCGATGCGGCTCTGAACAACATCAATCGTTGGTCTTTGGGAGTTCTACCTCAAGGAGGTCTTTCCAGCGACCGAATCGAATCATTACGTGTATTTCCAGTGCAGAATACGTCTCGAGATACGACGTAAGATACGGAAATTCTCCAAACATATCTTCATTTACCAGAGTGTTCAACTCCCGCGCAACTTCCATGCCTTTTTCCTCCATTCCACCAAGAATAGCTCCATAAACAGCCATGTGATAATCATGAACAACGTAACCAAAATAAAAGCTTTCTTTCCCAGCCGTGGAGGGACTAATCTTCATGGCGAATTGATCAGCCTTGATTGCCAAGCAATTGTATTCCACACAAGACTCATAATCTCCGACCAAAACGTCAATGTGCGTCGGCATGTGTATCAGGTGCCCGGCATGAGGGAAATCCGCCCGCAAATGACTGCACGCGTCCAATGCCAAGGCCGGATGAGCCGACATTTCCGACAAATGCACATACATATGACACAAGCCAGCGTGCTGTGGATGAATTTGCAGAGCTCGTTCCAGTACGGCACGGACTTCCACAGTATCCGGGCTGAAGGGCTTGCCAGAAGGAAATTCGTAGAGATTCCATGCATTCAACACCATCAAGGATTCTGCCAGACAGTATGCTATTTCAGGGTCTTCCGGATACTTTTCATGAACTTTTCTCATCGCGTTCGCGTACGGTCGTCCCACAATATCTTCACTCAAGCCAGAGTCGACACCAGGAACGCACGTTAGTACGCGAATGGCTGCCAGTAGTTGCGCTTCTGGATCCGACACTAAGGAATGTCGCTCATCACCATCACTACCGTCTCCCTTTTCTTCTTCCTTACTATTTGACTGCGTTGATCCTGTTTTCTTTCCTTTTTTCCCTTCCCTTCTTTCCTCCAGCCCCATTTTTGACGCGATGCAATTTCCGTAACTCTTCAATCTTTTCGACGGCGAGCCGACTGTGACGATCCGCTACCTGCTGACTCGGAAAGATACACATCAAATCATGCTGCGTAATGTCATCCAGATGATTTGTTGATTCATAGTAGGCTTCGCCTTTGAAATTATAATTCGGAGAATGACACAACGCAATAAAGCCATGCGCCAAAACACAGTACGGACTCAACGCAATGCACGACATGAACGCTTTCGACGCCATTTCGTGTTGATAACTGAGCATCAATTTCAATCCCAAATCAAAGTATGCTCGAGCTTCCGGATTATGATCTACATTGGATACATTTCGGCGCTGATAGGTTCCCAAATCAAACGCCTCTTGCGCCTCTAAATGAATCGGTGAGAATATATCATCTCCCTCGAGTTGCGGACGTTGCGAAGCTTCCACTCCCTGCTTAATAATGTCGTTACAGTGAGAAAAGAACTGAAAGTTAACTTCATCAGACCGTTTAACCCGTACCTGATAATGCCAAACCGGCAACTTATTTTCATGGATACGATCCGCGGTCTCTTGAAAGCCTTCTTCGATCATTGTGTGTCGTTGGTTCGTCGGTGAAAGCCCTGAATCGATTCCAGTGTCCCTCGCAAACAGAGCTGGATGCACGGATGTTGATTTTCCTTCTCTGGGACCGCTTGTTGTTGTAATTGAAAAGAAATATGAACGTCGATTGTTCCTCTTATTCGTTGAAGATGCTATGCGAAGTCGAGTTGGAGGTTGCAAAAAGGCACACTTCGAAAAACCCGAGATCTCGGAGAAATTCAGAAAAAGCGGACCGGCCAGCAGACGATAGTTCTGGGTCCCGTGTATTGTGGATTGGATCTTCTCCTCCTGCTCGTCGCATCATCAACCATCAACACGCAACACTCTGCCATTATTTTGCGCAGTTTAATTCACTATTCGGTCTTTTAATTTATTTCGGTTGTTGCAAAACGATCTATTTCGTATTATAAAAGTATACCAGGTAGTGAATAAAATGACAGGCGAGGACGAACATCCGACAGAGGACGGCGCTCTCCTTCCAAACGCTTCAGTCCGTGGCGACAGCCGAAAGATACGCGCGATCCTGAATCCGCAGCGTCGCTGACTTGGTCGAGTCGTCAAACTACTGCTAATAGTAAACAATCTGTTCCGAAAGAAAAGTCCACCCGAAAATTGTTTCAAGAATCCATCTTGGTGCAAATTCCCTTAATGTGACGGCTGATTTGGGAATCGCCCTGCGGAGGACACGTGCCAAGCGTGTCGAGGGTCTGTTGAAAGCATTTCCCATTTGGTCCAGAAGCCTCGCGAAGAGGAAGAAGAAGAACCAATGGAAGATGGTGCAAAGGGCGACATGACGCAAGACAAAAGTGAAGGAGAAGACAGCAAAAAAGTTGCTGAGGCGAAGCACAAGAAAAGAGAAACCAGCCGCAGCCAGGTGATTTTGGAAACATTGTGGATTATTTAGAGGCGAAATACGTTCAGGGAGTTATGGTAGATGATTCTGGATCAGAGGATGATAACGATGAAGGTCAAGGGTCTGTCTATTCGGAAACCAGCTTTCTCGATGATACTGATCTGCAACGAACAGTCGCGGAGCAGGTGCTTGCGCAAACAACCACCACAAAGTTGGAACTCCGAGATGATGATGAATTCTTTGTCAATGTCGGCGAATTGGAAGTTGAGGAAACCGAACTAACAAAACGTGAGTATGACCCTCTGCAAGATACCAAGACGAAATCTCCGAAGCGAAAACGAAAGGCGGACGATGACAAAACGGGATACGACAATACAGCTGCAAATAAGAAAAAGAAAATCAAGCCGGACGTTGTGGAAAAGAAGGGTAAATCAGGCGCTCCGACGACCAAGAAAGATAAAGAAAAAGCTACACTAGAAGCTTCAAAGCCCGACACTGGAAAGACGGGTTCGTCGAAGGACAATCACCAAAAGAAGAGCAAGGAGTGCAAGAAGAAATACGAAAACCTCTACCAGAAACTGGTTGAAATGATCAAGAAAGCTTCTCCGGAAGAGTTGCCGAAACGCAAGACCAAAGAAAAGTGACCATCACATGTCCTACTGATAAAAGCCAGGAGACAATGTCGTGTTTGCCAATCCGCATGTTCGGGGTCAGAAATTAAAGGTGAAAATTCCCGACAATTGCAAACCAGGTGGGCAGTTCAAAGTTACCATACCGATTCCGCCTGTCGAAGACGATGACACGGACTACAACAAGTTGAATCGGACGTTCTATTTTGCGCTGGATACTTACTCGCGGGCATTCGATGAATGGTGTGATGCGGAAGGCGATTATCGCAAAACGATTGATGACAAAGATTTCACCGCGCACTTTGAAAAGCGAAAAAAGTTTGACAAGCTGGTGAACGAATTTCCGAAAGATTTGAAGACACCAGTGGACAAGTCATATCTTCAGAAAATATTGAGACGAGCTCGTCAAAATAAAAGCAAGAAAGAAGGACAAGACAAGGGCGATGCATCCGTTGCCAGTGACAAACCCGTGCCAATTGTGAGTGCCCAAGTCCCTGTCAAATCGAAAGAGTTCTCCACAGTGGAATTCAGCTTGAATGATTTCAAGACGACGGACAAGGATGACTAGCTTTGTATACATAATTTTCAACGGAAAATTAGGAAGATATTTCTAGTGAATATATTTGTACACTTCCATTTTCTCCACCTGTAATCATGCGAGGAATTCCTTTGGGGCACTGTTGAATGCACCAAACTTGTTCATCACTCTGAAACGAGTGAAGAGGCTGATACATCTGCCCAACATCCCAAACATGTATTTTGCGATCTGCACCGGCAGTTGCGAAACGCTTCCCGTCATTGAGCTCGGCTATACCAATGATCCAGCTTTGATGAGCGCTCACAACATGCTGCACTAGAGTAGGAGTCTTTCTCTGCACATCCCAAATCGACAAGAAGCCGTCATCGCTGCCAGCCATCAACAAACTCCCATCGCTCATAAACGACACCGCTCGTACAGGAGCTTTATGTAAGGGGAGACGGTGCTGCCCTTTGCTCGTAGTAAATTCCGTTGATGCATTTAGAATGTCAATTGTTCCGTCCTCTCGTCCAACTGCAAAGTTGAGCGTGTCGGTGGGCGTGGGGTTGAAGGCCAAGCACAGGGCTGTCGAAGTGCTACTCCCTCGAGATGCTATAATAGTACCAGCTTTTGTCGGATCTTTTGTTGCTTTCGGGGTAACTATACCTGTGGCTACCAATGCAATTGTCCCGTCCAAGCAACCTACCGCCAACAAAACGTCCCCAACTCCCGTCATGCGCGGCGGAAGAACTTCCAAAACAACCCCCGATGCATTCTCGATGCTAAAGCTTGCGACAGCCTCCTCAAATTTTGTTTCAGTGAAGATCTCATTGTCAAGATCTTCTGGAAACTTCCAAACCTGCACTTTCCCACTCAGTTGAAGCGACGCTACCAGGAGTTCTCCTGCGCTGTTGTCATCACCTACATAATTTCGTGCCGTCGAAATACGACAGCTTCCGAGCGGCGTCAGCTTTCCAAGCTGATGCGAACAACCAAGACTCAAAGCAGACGCATCGAGCGTCTTATTGCTTTCTTCGTTGGTCGACTCTTTCGCTATCCACGATTTGACAGCTCCTTCTGCGTCCGTGCTCCACAATCTCCAGCCGGCGACCGAGGTCGGTTTCCGTAAGAGTTCAGTTGCCCTCAAGCTCCAAATCGACGAAGACCCTAATTTATCCCGATGTATACAACGATAGCCGCTCATGTTGGATTGATGTTACGTCACTATTGATTTGTTTCGACAGGAAATAACAATAACAAAACAACGAAATAACCAAGCCGAGACCAACAGCCATTCGATGCTTTTGTTGCGTGAAAAAAGCACGATTTTCGTTCGGGGTAACCCGGATGCTAGGTATCGAGTCGACACAGTCCTCGACTAGCAACTCATTCCTTTTGTGCCTAGACTTGGATGCAGCATCGAATGTTGTTTCCGCGAGATAAAAGGCAATGAAAATATGTCTATTTTAAAGATTTGCAACGCCTATCGGAATGGCATATCCGCTATCTCTTTTCCTTTCGCTGCGGCCAGCAACTTGAGCAGACACAAAGGAATAGTACAAGCAAAACGATCACTAAACCTGCTGCCCATCCCCATGATGCTGTCGTCCACGAGTCGGGATGATCAACAAAGACAGCGAGCAAGGGGTCAAACATGTTTTCTTCCAGATTGTTGAAGAGCCCCGTCGAGTCCATCAAAAAGTTTCCGTCCGGAACAAGCGAGTCGGAGCATCCAGGGGATGTGTCCGTCTCGTCGAAGCATTCGCACACCGGACGGATCGTTCCGTTGAATGTGTTAGCGTAATTGCATATACCCCGCCCTGCGCAATTGAAAGGACAAAAGAGATCCGGACAGGCCTGGGCAAGCCGAGGACATATTAAGGTTGTCTCGAGTAATCCCTGACCCACACGGACCGAATGTCGTTGAAAATCGTAGTCGCAGACAATCCAACCTCCCAGTACGTTGATCCAAAGTTTCATCTCTTCTTTCACGCATGCTGTTTGATAGCACAAGGCTTCGCCGGCCGTGGAAGGGATACATTTACTTTGTTCACCGTACACTTCGCTGTAAATATTGAAAAGGGGCGCGTTGTCTTGATTCGAGCATTCCATGCCACCGGCTTTATGCTATCATACGTGCTGCCGAAGACTGGACAATAGTCTGCTTGTCGTGGTCCACCCATGCTGGGTTCATCTGGGAAATACTGATACTGAGCATCTGGCAGTTCCTTCGGAACGTTGTAGTTGTAATCAATAACAGTACATGCCATCTTGTGAGTGTGTTCAGAAGAACAGGCCTTTTCTTGCGGCGACACGCAGAAAAATCCCTCGCCATAGGTTGGCACATCCACGCTACCACTATCTCCTTGTACAAGACAAGGTTGGTTGACGAATGCACACCCGACAGAAAGGCCCCACGGATTGCTTTTACTGTTCGTGTAATTTGCCCTGTACCAGCCGCTGTCTTCCATCAATGCCAGGGTCAACGCGCTCACTATGTTTGCTGTCGGTGAAATAACCGCTGTAAGAGCTTCAGGATAGAACATGCGCTCGTCCCAATGATCCCCGGCACAGGATTCAGCACGCGTTGGCTGGTTCTCCAACCGTGCTCCTTCCAACGACTGGCAATCGAACTGATTCCTGGCAATCGTGCGAACCTTTGGGGTGACAATGCTAGCAAATCGACCTCCGCTTGGATCCTCGCCAAATACCATGGTATTTTCGTCGGGGAGAATGAGTGACCGATTTTGCCCGTCCACACGTCACCGTTCGGGTTTGAAATGGCCGACTCGTTCGCGGTTGACCCGTTTCTGCGTCCCAAAAGAACCGGTAGCTGTTCGAAGAGTGACCGAGTACATGACCTACTTCATGAATAGTTACATCCACATAATCATTTTCTACATCCGAGCTTGCAGTACCATCATCCTTCAAGACAATGTTGTCGAGGCAAACGTTGATGGCCCCTGCTGTAGGTCGATCGAACTGATCAAAGTTGCAGGGCACAGCAACAGCGAGCGTCCGGTCGGGGCAAAACCGTTCCGAATTCGAGCCGCTCACGTACAAAATAAGATCCGCATTTTCCACACCGTCACTTTTGTGATCGCTGGGAACTTCGGTGAAATCCGTGTCTCCGCAATGACTGAAACTCGTCAGTTCGGTGCTGGAAATGCGCAATGGGCCGCTGACGGGAACGACCGACAACGTACTACTCCAAAACGCGGCCGTTTGCGGAAGAATCACATTTTGAACCAGTCAATTTTGGCGGCATTGCTGCTGTCACGCATGTCGTCGAGCGCGTCTGCGAAGAAAACAATTCGGATCGGTTCAAAAGCGTTCTCTGTAGTCGCGTTCGTCTCTTGCAGATTTCTTCTTTGTTCAAAGGATGATTCTCATAAGGGACAATGTGACTGGGGTCAGGAGGCAAGCCAGTCTGATATCGCTCCATTCGTTCTTCCAGTCGACTGACTTCTCTTCGCACATTGGCATTTTCTTCACCGTACAAACGTCGAACAACATGTATTCTTTCCCACGATTTTTCGGACCGAAGCTTTGGTTCAACTGCCGCTTGTGATAGACTCATAAGGAAAGTCACGATGCACACCCATAAAGCCGCTCGTACAGCGGATTGTCTCATTGTTGCTTGTGAAGAATCTCGTTCTATAAAAAAATTGTGAAATTTCGCAGAAAGCTACAGTTGGTGAATTGTCCTTTATCAAATCAAGCAAGCCGCATCCGCTCTTTCAGTATTGAACAACAATTCAAGAAGAAGTTCTTGAAGATGGATGATAAGAGGAGAAGCGGATGATATGAATACCGGTAACTCCTCAACAACAAACAGGATTGTGCGGATCGACAGCAGCTGTGCCAAGTTCGTCGGATCTACCGTATCGTGCTTTGTCTGCTCCGCCACGGCACGCAAAAGGTCGGAATGTGTGTGTCTGTTGGGGACCGTTCGGCGAAATGCTGTCACCGGCCGGCGCGCCCATCATCCGATTTTTCGCGGGTCGTAGCGGTTCTTGTATTCACGTCGTGACTGACTGACTCGTGAACGACTTTTTTGCGTTCCGATTTCTTTCGCCAAGTTCATTTTCCACAAGCTTCTTGCATTGCATCGTTCTCTTCCATATATAAATTATATCCTTATTCGCTTTCATGTCAGAAGATAACGAGCTGCTTCAATTTGGCATTTGCCGTGTTCCTATTCCAGACAAAGAAGGAATCAGTTGGCTCGATTGGGCGTCCCGACTTTCAAAACCAACATTGGAGAATTTGACGTTCGAAGGAGACAATCAATATGCCTTTTATCGAAATATTATGGACGAACCTGATTTTCCGTTTCAAATCATTTTCGAGAATGTCTCCGAAGTTATGAAAACTCATTTTGGTGTTGACAGCATGGATGATCTGCGGCTGGACGACGCATTTTGTGTGCACTACAACACATCGCAGAAAGATTCCTCGGGTGCCAAGCATACAGACCCCAGTGATATCACAGTCAACATGTGCCTGGAAGCCTCCGAAGATGTCAAAGGAAGTCAAGTGAAATTTTACGGGAAAAAAGCCTCTTGTGGCGAGGCGTCATCGTCGAACGAAGATCTTAGTGCACTGATTTTGGTGGAGCAGCGGCAAGGATATGCCACAATTCATTGGGGTGACCATCCTCACGAGACTTTACCGATTGATTGCGGCCGCCGAACCAATATCATTCTCACGTTCTTGTTCAAGGATAAATCCAGGAGCCAAGCAGCGAATCGAACTTGTTACTTTTGATGCATCAATTCTTTTGCTGAGTGGAGATTGCATTCGCATGTTAGAGTGAGACGATTTTCCTTACGATTTCATCTTGGAGGATTGAAATTTCAGTCTGTCTAAAAAGCCACGTTCTAGAGATTGCTGCAAGTTGCAAATAGATCTAGCTCTCTCAATCGACGTCGTCGCGCGCCCGCGCGCTGTGACAAACTCATACGTCCGTACGTCGTCAAAATTATATGAATGCCGAAGCTCAAAATTTATTTCCTGATCTGCTTTATTTGCATCGTTGTTGATAGATAGAATGATCGGATCATTATAAAGACCTAAAGACTATACATCCGAGGTTTTATCTACTCCCTTCCCTTCTTTGTACCTGATTTATTCACTAGATCGACCAGAATGCTCCCACGACGACATCTCTTCCTCATACTTGTCTGCCTTGTCGCTGTCCTTCAGCAAGGTTGGGCGAGCCGAGACGACGACGATTATATGCGTGAGGTCATTGAAGAGGCCCAAGAATATATGATGGACGAACAAATAGATGACGAATACTTAGCAAGGCAAACTCTAGCTATGGAAGAAGACTTGAGACGACGAGAAGAACAACTAAAATACGACGAGCAAGAAAGAGTTGCCGAACAAGAGCGCATACAAAACGAACGGATACAAAGAGAAAGAGAGGCGCTCTTTGAGGCGGAGCTACAGCGTATGAGCGAAGACAAGCAAAAGGAAGCAATTCGACGAAAGAAAAACGATGGAAAGGTTGTACGGAGCGTTTTGAAAGCTGCTGAACGAGGTGATCATTATGGTACTTTGGGCATTCGCAACTTTGAGTTACAGTTCTCTCCGTTATCGTTGAAACTCGGTAAATGGAGTTTGCAACTACCTACTTTTACTTTATTTCGAATCTCCAACAAAGCTATTCGGAGAGCCTACCGAAACATGGCTCTATTGGTGCACCCGGACAAGAATCGAGATGGCCGCGCTGTACAAGCTTTTGTTGCCGTAGAGAATGCTGCATCAATACTAGGTGAAGAGGAAACGAGAGACCAGTATGATGCAGAGCGGTTGCTATTGAGAAAAGAACGGACTAAAGCGGCGAGAGTCATGATAGAAACGTCGGCTTCTCGCATCATGAAAACGACCAATCGATCTATATCTGTATTTCGAAAAGTGCTCGGGCCATTTGCTTTCCCAGTGGCTATTATTGGGATTTTGATTGTCTAACGAGAGGTCTAGCTATGAAACCTTCTACTTTGCTATCCGCTTCTACTAGACATTTGAAGCGCCTTGATGTGCAATAGCCAGGAACCATTCAAATTGACACCTACAATTAATTTGGCCGCTTACACAGCTTCACTTAAAATTCTATGAGTCTAGACTATTATTTACTTTTTAGAGCTACTCGTCCTTTGATTACGTCTTCAATGTTGGAGAATGAAAGATTTAAAAACCATAGTTTGAGCGGACAAAACGCCGGCCGGTCCTTAAAATTCACAATAGCCTATTCTGTTCTGTCACGTTTTTCTCTTACTTATTTTGTCGTTGACAATCGGCGCGCTAAAGTTCCCGCCAACGCGTGTCAATGCTTGCGCGCATGTTACTTTTAGCGGTTGTTGAGCAGCTGCAAGATTCAGCCACAAAAAGCAATGCGTTCAGCGTTCGAAAAAATAGACGAAACATTCATTTCGATCCTGCAAAACGAAAAATACACCCGGACTGCTTCAACTACTGATCATAAATCTAGCCATTGAGCTAAATTATCATGAACATCTCCTTTTGTGGGAACGCCTTTGCATCATTAAGCTTTCCGACGGAAAAGAATACAACTGCCTCAAGTTCGATGACGTTCAGCACTGTCACCAAGTTCTCAAGGCTGTTGGCATCCTCACGTCGGCCTTGCACAAAAGCCTCTTTCTCTTTATGTTGGAGAACTTTCGTCTTACGAGCTATGAAAATGGACTTGTTTTTCTGCTGGACGACGATGCACCGGTAAAGTGGCTGACCGTGCAAAACGAGGAAATCACATCCTTGGCATCCATGGGTCACCTCGCCTTTTCAAAAGACACAGGACGCCATCGCGTTCCTCACAAAGCATTTTAATCCGACCTCTGATCCAACCCTCGAGTCTCAGGCGCCTGCAGAGTTAGGTCAAGCTGTTAGCATGGAAGGGATAGAAGAAACGCCGAACGATCAGCTCGAACAGACGACTCCTGAGCAGACTTTGAAGTCAATGCCTTTAGGTCAGGCTGCTAGCATGGAGGGGATAGAAAAGACTCCGAACGATCAGCTCGATCAGACGACTCTTGAGCAGACTTTGACGTTAATGCCGGAAGAGGAACAACACAAAGTACCAGAATATTCCCAAACAGACTCGGAAATGGAGTCGGATGTGCCCCTGGTAGCAAACTGCGATTCGGGTGACGACATGGATGCTGATTGGACGCCCGATAAAAAAATATCTGCTCAGCCTTTGGCCCAAACGAGATCTCGAGGACCACCGAAGAAAGGATCGACGACAACGAGCGCTATCGAGCAATCGCGCAAAAGCCCCTCCGCCTCCGACCCAAAAGAAAACTAAAGGACAACCAAAGAAAGGATCGGCGACAATGAGCACAACGAGCGCTAACAAGCAATCGCGCAAGAGCCCCCCTTCAGTTGGCGCCCCAAAGACTTCAGACGATCCAAACGGTTCAAATACTCAAGAGAAGGAATTTCTCCATGAAGAACCCCGACGACAACACCACCGAATCAGGGTCCATCGAAAAGGTTGACAGTCGTGCTTCGCGATCCAGTCGAACAAGCACTGGTAAGAATAACGTTGACACTCCTCTTGTCAAGAACATGACCAAAACCTCAAAGAAGTCGTCAAAAAAGAAAACTTTGGACCCGGAAGAAATTGATTGGAATGACGAAACCATTACGCTCGACGATGTCAAGCCTGCACTGAAGCAAGCCGGTTTCAAATTCACTGAGAAATGCTTTGCTCTGCCGAACAAACATCCGTCGGTTTACAAAGACGCCGTGCTCGGGAGAGATTACTTCGAAAGTGAATACGACTTTCGCAAGCACCTGTGCGCTTATGGAGTAGCTGATTGCAAAGATTGGGATTCCGACACGCGTGATCTTCTCAATATCTGGGTGCGCTATCACATTGTAGACTATACGGACAGGCTTCCGAACATCAAGCCAACCGTAACTCACAGTACTTGGAAAACTTTGACACTGATCGGGTTCAAATACATTGACGCCACGCTTGGTCCGCGATATTGTCTTCCTGGAGATGGTGGGTTGGAATTCGATTCTGAAGCGGCCTGCGTGGAGCACATTGTTAGGTTTGGTTTTCCTGACAACTGTGATTTCAGTTGCATGACAGGCATTGAAAGACTCTTTTCCAGATGTTTCTTGCCGAATCGGATCGTGTCAAGACATTGTAAGTTCGCGAGGTTTGACACGATTTATCGCTCTTCTGTGCTCACCTGTTTAATCCCTTGCAGCAAACCTATTGCTCCGGACTGGAGCCTGAGCGTCGCTGAGGCCGGTGTGCGGTCGTCTACTTTGAAGAAGAGGAAGCACACACCCAATCCGTCGCCGGGCATCTATTCAATCACGAAGAAGCTTGAATATCAAGGCAGCGCCAAGCGAGCAAAACAACAGGAGCTGTCCAAGTCTTCATCGCCAGCGACTCCTCACGACCGACGGAGGTCAACGATGATCCTCAGTCGCAATCTACTGGAACTCCGGTTCATATCCCGACAACCGTCACTCTGTCCCCTTCAGGCTCGGTCTCGTTACCGGAGTTCAGCGGCACTGACAGGGATAGGCTGAACGCGTGTTGCGATGCTTTGAAGCTTCATCACTCCGTCGGACTCATGCGCTTCGACCCCGACGGTACTTCCAGTTTGCGGACGAACCTGGCTCATGTGGAGAACTTTCTGACAGGTATAATTAAGAAAAGAAGTCAAGATTCGTATGATGGCGATGAAGAGGAGGAAAATGTCTCTGCTGCTCTCCATGTTTGCGGAGAACCCGGCGTGGGCAAGACCTCTGGTGTGATGTATTGCTGCAACAAGTTAAGGGATGAGCTCGATAACCATAACTTCGATGTACGAGTAATCAAGCTCAACGCAAATGACATCAAAGACGCAAAAGCGCTTCATGAAGAACTCTCGGGTATTCTCAAAGCGAAGGCCGCTAAAACGTCTATTGTCTCCAAATTGAAGGGATGTACGTTTCCAAAAGAACAAGCCTCCTTTTTTGGTGGTAGTGGTAGATGAAATTGACATGCTAATGTCAGACAGTGAATCGGCTCACACACTCCGCAAATCTGAATTGGTAGTCAAGGAGTTGCTCGAATATTCGAGCAACCCAGACTTGAATTTCGCCTTGATTGGAATTTCGAATTCGACGGGCAATAACAAGTTTGAAAGACTTCATCAGCTTGGAAAGGTACGCTCTTCTGAATGACGATACATCGATAGTGCCCAGCGCTAAATAACAAGATTTCTCACACATGAACACATTCTACAGTTTCAAGACGTGTTGAGGTTCAAGCCCTATAATACCGTGGACCTTCAGCGCATCCTCGAAGTCCGCATTGGTCACTCGGTGATCCCAGAGGCTGCGCTCAAGGCGATCGCCAAAAAAGTTTCCAGCAATTGTGGGGATGCCCGAAGAGCATTGGACGTTGCTATTCGAGCTCTTTCCGAGCGCATGAACATTACACCGGAAAACGAAACGACCGATAAACCGCTAGTGACCGTTGTGGATGTCATGCGGGCGTTCAAAACATACGAAAAGAATTACAAGGAAATCGTCGGAGGTCTGCCCACTACCGGTAAAGTAGTCTTGTGCATTGCGTCTGTGTTTTCCGAGAAAAAGCGAAGTGTGACCCTTCAAGGATTGCAAGACCTCGTCCTAGAAACACTTCACGAAACAGGCCGAATGGAAGATCTGATACAGACTCAGGACTTTCGACTGATTGTCGAAACGTTGGTAGACAGTGGGGTGTTGAAATCGAGCATTTTAAAGAAGTCTAGAAAGAAGAAGGGCGCTTCTGAAGAAAGTACCGGTTCGCTGATTGAGCTTCAAATGCCCCTAGGAGAAGTGGACACACTTCTCGCTGAAGAGTTAAAGATTCCTTCTATGCCACTCTTCGAGAACGTGCAGCGAACAAAGTGAAATGAGGTGCCGTTACAGGTAGTCACTTTTAATCTTTATTAGTATTATTTAGTTGTCTATAGGAAATTGGCTTGCCGACCCAAGGCACTCAGAATTTGGGCTCGCAACTCTAAACATTTCTCGTAGGAGCTGGGCGTTGCTCCGGGAAGGCTTCTACTAGTATCGTTTCCTTCTGGTTCTGAACAATCCGTAAACAAACAACACTCCGAACCGTGTGCGCCAGTATGCGTTCCATGACGATGCAGTCGTGGACGTCGCTTGCGGGCCAGAAACGGGGCACCGAACGATTCCGACCGTGCTCATCGCGAGTTTCCTGCTGCAGGCCCAATGGAAACACAACAATGGCAATCTCCTTTCTTTGATTTTTTTGATTTTGATATAGAATAAGTGTTCCTAATAGGAGTAAAACTGGAAATAGAACGGGCAGACCGACACTTGTTCTATTTTCTTCCTTTGTTGAGACTGCAATAATGACAGCCGCAATTAAGGCCCCGCAGAAGTAAAAGAATTAGTAGGTGGAGCAGCTGGAACAGATATTGTTTTGGGCATTTGTGAAAAGTAAATCAACAAAACCGAAAAAGCGACCTGTTGCTCTTTTTGCTGAGAGGCTTTTGTCAACAACGGAGGAGGCAAATCAAGACGACAAAACACAACGTACAGAAAGTCTGTACCTTTGGCAAAAGAACGGATGCGGAGACGGAAACAGCGGAAAACCTTAACCTTAAAGATCTGGCGTGGCATTATTTCCGTCCCCGACTTTTTGGTCGCCTTTTCGCCGCCATGATGACACAGCAACAGCGCATCCTCACCAGTTTTGAAAGCACAGCACGTTTAGCATGGACTTGGAACATCAAGCATCAGAATAGTCAACAAACGCACCAATGAGCGAAGAAAGGAGCGAACCGCTACTTCTGAGAAGCGTGGCTTCGCACTTTCCTCGCATCGTATTCTATTCGAGTTCCTTCAGGAATTGGAGTTTGGTCCGCCGGGCAATAAAGATTATTTGATGAACTATGATTTAGCGGAACGCGTTGCTTCCTTTTAACAGTCCAGAAAGTGAATCAGAATGCGATTCAAGTAGTGGGTTGCTCCTCTACCGATGGCTCGCACCCGATTTCCGACTGTCTCGCCCAGTGAAGATACCTGGTGGATCTCGGGGCCGAATCCATGCCGGGAGGACGAGGATCTGAATTTGTCGAATTCCAGGTGAGCCCGACAAATGTGTGTCGCTTATCACGAGTGGGGATCAAAATTCCTCCGTTGCCCCAGGGCCGCTATCGGTACGCGATTTTGTCATTCAAGCGTTCGATGCCGGTGTATGGGAGACCATTTCACCCACCTGGAGGTGTGAAAATGTTCCAGAGATGCAATACTTCGAGTTTGATCCACCAGGAGTGGATGCTCAACGTGTTCGAGTTGTCTGTCTCTCGAATCAGCTTCATGAGTTTTACAACAACCGCTTGGTTGCTTTCAATTTCAATCGAGTGGGATTTTATGCTGTCACCTTTGACTGAGATGTGCATGTAAACAGAGAAAGAGAATGTATGCCCGCTGTCTTTGGAAGGCTGTTTATAAAAGGCTGGCAATTAAATTTTCAAGCAAATTCAATAATGATCAACAAATTTGATTTCTGTAAGGTTACTAGTTTCCACGAGAATCTGGTGTTCAAATAAGTTCACTACTTGGCCATTTCCTCAGAGAGCGCAAACAATCTGCCCTCTTGGACGGGGCAAATAACATATTCATCGACAAAAGGATCTTCTTCTCTCTGTTCATCTACTTCGTGCAGTATCACAATCGCGTCCCCTTGATATCGTTCGGCAAGAGTATTGTCCCCGACCTGGTGAAGAAGATCTCGCCACCCACTTTGGGTGTTTCGCACATCACCATAACACTCGCCAAGACGCTGGCATCGTTTGCCAGAGATACTCGTACCAGTTGGTTGTTCGCGCCGTCTGCACCGCTAATGCAAGTGGTAGACCCATCTAGTTCAATGTTGCAATCCTCTTGTTTCGCGGAAAGCTCTATCAAACGGACTTGCAGAAGTGGATCTTTTCGATTTGAGCTGACATTCCCGTGACAAATGATACTAGTTGCTCAATCTTTTCAATAAATATCCCCACAACCTTGCTCGATGTTTTCGCTTCGAGTGGGAGACCAGTCGGATTCGTCTCGGGCGTGGCTGCCTTGAGCAAGGCCTGACATTCTTGATCCGTCACAAACTGCAGCACCCTCTGAATTTTACTGAAATCAGACTCGAACAAGAGCTGCGTTTTGAAACTCTTTTTTGACCTCGCGTCGGTTGAAACGCCCAGGTGGAGTTGACAATCGAATTTGTCGTCGTCGCATTCATGGTATCACGACACGCGTATTCACTCCACGACAATCCCATTCGTTTACGAAGGTCACTTTGAAATTGAATTTCATCCGCCGTCTCTTGCATCGACAATGCCAGCTGCTTTTCCATACAATCCGTGAGCTGATCAATTTTCTCTTCAGCAGTCAAGGAAGCATTCTCCTCGACGGATTGCTGGCACTTTTCGAGGGCTTCTTTTGCTTTTCGCCTGGCCCGTGTTTTGTGGTCTTCCACCGTAATGACAAAGTTCTCGTCCACGATAAAAACTATAGCGCAAACGACTTGAATGAGTACGGTATGACAGACAGTTATCCAAGCACAGAGACTTACTCTGATCTTCATTCGCACTGACGGTGAAGTAAGCTTTTCGGCACACTTCCTCCTTGCACGCTCCTGTCTTCTTGCTCGGCAACTCTTGCACTTCGAACGAGTGCGTAACGTACGAGTTAATAGAACTATCTCCCCGTTCACTAGACCACCGTCCGTGTTCGAACCTGCTAGCTCTTTGGTATGTGGATGTATCCAATAGAAATCGATGCGGCAATCCGCGCGGTTTTGTACTACAATGTTGCGAGACGATGGGTTGCCGTCCTTTCGATACCGAGCACTGCATTGACAAAAGGTTACGAACAAGACGGCTAGAAAGGTGTATGCTCGGACGGCCATGGTGCTTTTGTCAGTGACTTCGTTGCTGTTGTGACTTTATCAACGACTTGGTTGATTTTAAGGACTTATTATCATGGCGGTTGCGGGCATGCAATGCGAACTGTCACCGAGAAAACGGACCCTCTTTCGCTTATCGTCATCTGTCGCACCAGTACACAACATTATTACTAAGCTGTTTCGTATTTAACTGGTGGGTACCGGGTGATGACACACTTTTAGTATGCAGGCTACAACGTAGAAGGGTGGAGATGGTCAGACGTTTACCCCGAATCTTTAATGAAAAAATGAGCAACATTCGTTGAGACCACGTCCATCGTGCCGAGTGCCGAGCCTTTGTCTTGGCGATGGAATGGACAATGGACAACACAAAATAGTTTGCTTCGCTCATCATTCTTGCTTATTCTCCGCAATTTGTTCAGAAAATTTGTGTCTCATTGACATGGCAGCAGAGACGTTCGCTTACGAATTTGGAGGGCCCGTCGGAACAGCATTCAATGTAATTTTCCTTCCGATCCTTACTCTCTTACTCACGCATTGGAGTGCAGTCGGATACGTCGATCTCACTGTTTTCACGAACCTGTCCGCTTTCCGAAGCAAAGTTCTTTGCCCGAGTTGTTCCGATTTGGATACCTTGGCGAAATGTGCAGTGGGAATTGTCACTTGGTTCCTCTTTCAAGTGTTACTCGAGCGAATCTTGCCTTGTAAGCTTGTCAAAGGAACGGCACTGCAAGGAATCTTTGCTTCAAAATCAATTGCCGAAACAGGAAAACAAGATTCTTGTCTCGAATATCGAATCAACGGTCACTTGGCGTTTTGGGTCACCTTTCTTGTGCTGCAGACGGGATGGTTGGTCTGGCATGGAGAGAGCGGCAGTTGGCAATTCACTTCGTTTCCGCTCAGTGGTCTGTACGATGTAACAGCAGAGCTTGCTTTTGTACATCGATCTTTTGTTTTCTGTTGAGCTTGTATCTGTATCTATCCTCGTTTATCGGAAACAAACGATTGGCTGTACCCGGCACATCAGGGAATGCGGCATACGATTTCTGGATGGGTCGGGAGTTGAATCCGAGGATTGGCAACTTTGACTGGAAGGAATTCTGCGAATTACGACCTGGTCTAATTGGGTGGATGGTTTTGAATCTAGCATATTGTCAAAAGCAAAGAGAGGTCATGGGATATGTCTCCATGAGCATGATGTTACTTCAGTGTTTCCAGGGCTCTACGTATGGGATGCTTTGTTTCAGGAAGAAGCGATACTTACGACGATGGATATTACTACGGATGGTTTTGGTTACATGCTCGCCTTTGGTGATTTGGCGTGGGTTCCGTTTACTTACTCTTTGCAAGCTCGTTATTTGGTGCTGCACGATCCGAATTTGAGTACCCCAGCGCTATTTGCTATTCTAGTTCTTCATATTGCTGGGTACCTCACGTTTCGTGGGGCGAATGGACAAAAGATATCTTTCGAAGGAACCCCGAAGATCCTGCTGTTTCTCATTTGACCTATTTGAAAACAAAGCGTGGTACGAAACTCTTGACTAGCGGTTGGTGGGGTATGGCGCGAAAAATCAACTACACGGGCGACTGGATTATGGGTCTCACGTGGTGTTTGGTGTGTGGATTTGATAGCATCGTCCCTTATTTCTACGCCATCTACTTTATGGTCCTCTTGATCCATCGATCCTTCCGTGATGATCATGCATGCCATGAAAAGTACGGCACCGACTGGGACGAATACAAACGAAAAGTTCCTTATCGATTTGTTCCCGGTCTGATGTGATTTGTCAAAGTAAAGAAAACGAAAGGTCGACTTTTCATCTTTGCTGACGTTTATGAATCTATTTTATAAAGTATCTGCTAGTTCCATTATGCGACTTTTCCATGCTTCCATTGTGATTCCGCTGGGTTGAGGCGCTGACCATTCCTCGCTGGAGTTTTCTCGGGCTATGCGGATCATCGAAGCAAGGACTCCGGGATGACGCGCAACAGATCTTTGATTGCCCGGGTTATTTGACAAAATCCAAAGTACCTGAATCGCGTGAGCATGCAAGCTTTGCCACGTGCTCGCCCGAACAATGGCAGACAAGACATGTGGCTTGCGAGTCAGTTGCGACCATAGATATTCATTTTGGCTGTAGGATATGGTCATTTGATGGAACGCAGAACGCATGGTTTTCAGGATATTATGCGAGGGTGACGGGTGAGCTGAAATGACGTACGCGAGACAGTCGATCAACTCAACCAAATTATGAATTTCAGTTTCGTTGCCTTCGCAATGCGTTCGAGCGACCTGTGTCAGAAGGCGAGAAGTCATTTCAGCTGTCTGATTCACGATTTCATTATCGTGAGCAGTTACTAGTAGTGTCTTGCAGATCGATACCAAGTCGTCTCGAGGGATCAGTGTGACACTGGTCCTTGTCAGTAGCACGAACAATATTGGAAGGAGCACGCGAGCGGCATCTCGGCTCGTTTGCACGACTCCTGGCGGGAAGTTACCATCGAGATCACCGTCCATTTCACTGGTTGAAGGGCGATAAGCATGAATTCTTCCCAAAAGCAATGAAATAATATCTTGCAGCTGGCTTGCGCTTTTATTTCCATAATGGACTGTTCTATTTCTTCGTTCCATCGGTTTCGACATCGTCCGACCAAAATAAATCGACAGTAGTGAATGACAAACCATAGAATTGGCTTAGAACTGCGGTGATATCAAGGTTGTTAGGATCGAGATCACTGTGAAAGCTTTGTTTCGATGCGTTTCTCTTTCTTGACATAGCTTCCTTGACATCCCGTGCTTCCTCTGACAGGTTTCTGATATCTTCAAGCGCGATTGCAGATTGCCATTGTTCAAGATGTGTGAGCAGATTTTCTCTTTCGGACCTTGTTTCCACGTCTTCATGGCTGCTGGTATCTACCAAGCTCTTGAAGAAAGAGGTGGTATCAAGTGCTGAAATGTGGCGCATTGACGTGCTTCCAAGTGCTTTAGATCCCTTCCATTCCATGATCGACGAAACCAGTTTCATGAGAGGGCATCCAATCTCATTCCAACATCGCCGAGACCATTTGGCAGACGCGCTCTCCAAATTTTCGCCTGTTTCGGGACATCGTTTCCTCAATGTGTTTAGTTGTAAGATCGATTTCAGGAGTAAGCCTAACATGTCATCTCGATCATCGGTCGTCAGAGACTCCGCCTCCGAGGCGTTCAACTGTCTATACACAGAGAGAAGGGTTTTCGTCATATCCTTCATGACCAGATATCCTGTTTCTATTTGGCTCTCTCGAATACGGTTTTGGTGGGCGTGATTCGAATGGATGGCACAAAATGAGAAAAGTTATCGGAAATTATCCGACAATGATATGAAATGGACAGCACAAGCATATTGGTGACCAGCCTGACAGAATATCTGTATTGGGGTGATTTCCATTCGTCGGATACACCCGTGAAAGTGTCGAATGTATCAAGAAGGTCGTCTGCGTCTTTCAAGGCTTTATGAAAGTCCTCCTTCCTACGCGATCCTCGAAAAGCGCAAGGGCAAAAAGCGGCTGAAGTCCGTGACCTTACGATACAGTAGCTCTTCGTTTACTTGTCTCTGTTGGATGCAATTTGTTACCCCAAGTGACTGACTAAAGGACGTCATGGTATATCTATCAGGAAACCAATCGCAGCATTTCAATTAACTCTGAGAAATCTTTTGCCATTGATGATGATGAATGAGATAAGACGTTTTTCCACATATAGAGGTTTCGGCGGAGGTGGGCGACTTTCATCCTCGCCAATTTCAAATAATCGTACCGGTACCCATTCCACTCCTTCTCTCGCGCGGTGCTTTGTTCACTGTAAACCGCTGTTGCATTGTCGCAGTGAGAATGAGAATCATCCTGGCAATAATTGTGGTGCTAGGAATAAAAACCTGCTAGCTATCTCCTTGTTTACTTAGTTAGCTGAACGCGCTAGTGCTCGAACATGTTCGCACACACATTCGATAAAGCCTTCGGCGTAGCATTTCTCTAGTCTGGTTTGTAGTCCAGGCGGAACCTGATCGTCCATATCAGAAGGAAGGTCGTCTCCGAGATCAAGAAGGCGGGAGGCTGTGGAAATATCTTTGGGAAACTGACGCCGTCTCCACAAGATGAGGAAGTTTTACTTTCTTCAATTGGCTTTGGAGTTGAGTTTTCGGGTTCTTTGGCATTGTCTGTAGCTTGTTCATTCCGCCCGGTCTGCGTATTTGTAACGCCCACTTCCAAACACATTAAAGACGACATTGATAACGATTCGCCGTTGAGGCCACGTTTCTGCTCGCGGCAACAAGGAACACCTTCGTCCACGAGGGAATGCAGCAAACATTTAAAAAAATTAGGCAGAACCACCGTGAACTACATCATGTCGTTTGTGCCAACTTACCGTATCCTCCTTCCAATATACTGATGACTCTACCACTGCATAATTTTGTAGCCAACGAGCAAATAACGTCTGTGATGTGGCCAAAGTCAGCTGCAGATAATCCGCCTAGTCCCATCGGATCGCATTTGTGTGCATCAAAACCGGCGGACACAATTATCAAATCTGGTGAGAATGTAGAAACTTTCGGCACGACCTTACTGATTAGAGCAAGGCCAATATCGTGAGAAAGAACTTTCGCACCAAGCGGAATGTTCAAGACGCCATCATGAGGCGATGTATCGCCGCATCGACCTGGATAGATCCCTTGCTTAGCGCTGCCGGCAAGATCGTGTAACTGGTGATCTGGGTCATCTTCCATCGTTACTCCGTTGACGTGAGCCCCGCCTGCATGCATCGACACGTACAAAAATCGTGGGTCATAGGTCGAACATAGAATATCCTGCGTCCCGTTGCCGTGGTGAACATCAAAGTCGATAACGCATACTTTGGTCAGCCCGAGACCTCCTTCTGAAACAGGCGCGACAGCGTATTGTGCAGCACAGGCAGCCGCGTTCAATATACAGAAACCATTTGAGACTGCTTTCATGGAATGAAGTGTTCTGCCTGCATGGTGACCAGGTGGTCTTGTAGCACAGAATGCGTTGGCCGCATCTCCGTAAATGATTTTATCCACGCCAGACACTACTGTCGCCACTGCAGCGACGGCAGCGTCCCATGTACCTTTGACCCTCCTAGTACGAAGACTTAGAGTGACTTGGCAAAAACAGTCATCATACGCTTGTTCCACTTACGTGTATCACCCCGCCATTCCCAGAGCTGTCGTCGGTGAGCACGAGGCCACTGTCGCCATCTTTCGCCAGTGCACAGCGGTTCTTCATGCGATCAAGATAAGTCCTGGTGTGGGCCATTGGCAAAACTTTTTCACAACAAAATCAATGTAGGCATTATCAACCTCTGACACAATGGGACCCGCACCTGCTAATTTCGCTCCCTTTAAGGCAGCTGGTAACCGTACAGCCCGCTCAAAGCATCCGTCGGAAGTCCTGTGTCCATTGCAACGATAGTCGCTCAATACAAGAGACACACGCGTGCTAGAACTTTCTCCCGGAACGCCAGATACAATCATCTTGTACACTCGCTCAATGAAAACGTTCCACTCGGCTAAGACTTCCTTTCGCTTCTCGCCGTTCCGCGAAAGAGTGTCTACTCCGTTGCGCTTCACCGCAAGCCAAACCTTTATAGCCGACTTCCGTTTTCGCTGCTTCTCGGCAGATAATTTGCAGCGATCAATTTCACTGAGCAGCGCGAACAGTTCGCTAATTAACGTCCGAAGCATTGCTACAGCTGGAGCGATCTTATTGAAAATACATTTTAACGACGACAGCCCTTCTGCAATTGTTTCGAATAACTTCATCAGACGGGACAGAGCTGGACTCCCCTTCCGTAAACAAGGGTGCTGGCGGTAGAGTTCGCGAAGAATTTGCAGATTCAAGAATTTGCAATGGCGACCAAGCTGGCGGTGCACCATTTCTGACTGGTTGAACTGTGTCTTCCGACGTCCCCAGCACCTTGGTGGCTCCATCGCCTTTACAATCTCCTGCAGTTGAAGTGGTTGTTCCTCGTCCGGTAAAGTCTTTTGCCATCATTGACACGGTTTAACCTATCAAGGATGTAGACGAACGGTAGTTCTAATATGACCGGCGGAAAATGTGGTGCTTGAACCGACATTATGTGTGTCTCCAAAAGACCAGCACTTGCTGGATCAGGTGGCACCATTTCTGAGTTCAAATGATCTTTCGCGTACAACTTGAGGGCCATCGACAAGCGGTGACCATCAACATATCTCGGGAAAGCATGCTTGGGCAATCCAGTAAACTGAAATGACATGCGCAGCTCGTTGATATCGATTTTCCCGTTCGCACCGAAAGTGTATTCCTTGATCATTTCATCTGTCGCTTCTACCGATTCGAGCAGAAAAGAGGAGCTGATGCAAAGGCCGATCCTGCTACTTCGGACATTCCCTCCGGCCGACGAGCTTTGATGCTGTTATCCGCATGCCAGTAGGGAGCCAAAATATCAAGTCTACCTTTGCTTGGCAATATTTCGTTTCCCCAGCTGAGCCGTTCCCGCGCTTTCGGAAGCGTGCATCACTCTTGCTGGCCAGTAGACGCCTGGTCTTGCTCCTCGACCAAAACTAGCCGCCAGTACAATTCCGTATTGAATTCCTGGAACGACAAAATCGGAACTGCCTCCGTATCGAGCGGACTTTCGAGAGTTGTCTGTTTTCAAAGAATTGATGTATTTCCGTTCCCACTTTCGTTTCGCTTCGAGCACTTCTTCGTACTCCAAATCAAAGCACTGCTTCTCGTCAATCCAAAGGGCCTTCCAAAGGTCACCAATTTCCGGATCGTGAACATATGCAATAATGACGGCATCGCTCTCTTGCCAACGGATCTTGGAAGCAATGTGATACGCACCCCGTCGCACCCACAGGAGTAAGAACTCGTTTTGTTATCCATCCATCTTCACGAAGGACGTCTGGGTCGTAACTTATTCTTCGCACTGCCGCTTCCATAGAGCCGACGTTGGATTCGTCTACTGTACTTATAATTGCTTTTGCCGATTTCGGCGTACCATCCATATGGTAAACATATCGCAAGAGGTTGTATACCCACGTTGCAGCCCCGGGGATATTCTGAGCCCAGGTGATAAACGACTGCTTGAACGAAGACTTCTTTTCTTTAATGGGCGTTTTGGATTTGCCACTTCCTTGTCAAGGTACGCGATATTTCCGCTCCAATCGGGTCGCCACTCGTCGCACTCAGGAGCCACTGAAACTCCAAGACTTTCTCTAGATCCTTGACTTCGGATTCCGATAACGGAGGATGTGTCGGCGTTTGGAATTTCCGTTCATGGGCTTCAAATCCACAAAGGCTCTCACGACATCATCGTCCAGACTTAAAACGGATCTGTCGATTGCGAGGTATCGGCAAATGGGTTGAGCGTGCCATTCTCATCTGCGGATATACGAGGGTATTCGGGATCTGTCTTGACGAGCTTTGCGTTCTTGACGTCCTCCTGAGAAGCGATAGAGGTGCTCCTCTTCCGACGCCCCGACATGGTGCTCATCGTTCCGTGCAGTGAATGAGCTCCAGCAACTAATTATCACGCTCTCTTTAGAATAAGCTGTTAGTTCGACCGTTTCGAGATTCACTATTCGCTCTTCGTAACTCTCTTCTGTGTTAACTTGGATTGGACAAACGAGAAAGACTAAAACAATGCTAGCTTAACGCGAGGGGAGGACGAAAAGATTATAGGGACGCTTTTTCAGCATGGGGTGCGGTTGCCGTCGGCCATCGGTCGAACGCGCGTTCAGTACCGGTTTGTGTTTTCTGACATAACGAAAAACCTTCGGTATGACATGCCATGCAGCTCGTTCGCAAAAAATCGACCGCGTTTTGAAACTGAAGACTTTTTCATTTCCTTGTTCCTTATTCGTTTGTATTCCTTATTTTATCATTATATTCCAAACAACTACTCCCTGGATCACCTGAATAGAGAAAAGAATGGAAGCCGTCAACCAAATCGCTTCCACAATCAACAGCGGTCTAAAGTACCTGCACGACAATTCATTGGTGATTTTGCATGTGTTGCTGTTCTGTGGATGGTCCGCGGACATGTGGTGGAAAGGTGGAGCAAGTCGCAGCAAGGCGTCACTTTGGGGTCGACTCCTCGTACTAATGACGATCGATTGAACGATATGATGCGCGTGCGCCAGAAACAGCAAGACGAGGCGGAACAAAGGTCGAAAATCGCAGCACAAGAACGAAAGCTGAAAGAAGCAGAAGAAAAGAAAAGACGGAACGAGCTCAATCTGAAAAGCAAAAGAAGAAAGAAGAGGACAAAGGAAATACTCTGGGTAGTAGTGGAGGTGGCTACAACCCTTTACAACCTTGGTCTTCTGGCTCTGGTGGAGGTTACAAGTAAGTCGACGTGATGTTTGCCTATTCTTGAGTTGACGTATCCCTCTGACGAAATGGTTTTATGCTATGTAGAGCTCAACGCCGTACTGTCAACCGCGGGTGACGCTAGTTGTCCGTCTTTCAAAGCCAAGTCGGACGATGCATTGGGCAATCGTTTTTCTCCACACGAAACCGGAAAATCAGCAAACATGAATGATATCAGGGTCGACTTTAGTTGTCTCTTGGTTGAAAATTAGTTTGCAGATGGGCGCTAGGTTTGCGTAGAGAGCATAACCCTTTTTTAACTGTCAACCTTCATAATCTTTTGCTGGTGTCACTAGCTGGTTTCATCATAGCGATTAGTATCAATTAGTTCGCTCGTTCGTTGTGGACAGAAAGGCATGGTTTACTTCGGTAGTTGTGACGGAAAAGACTCGGCCGTCTTTAGCAAAGGTGTTTCCATTTCGATGCTGGTAATGATTGATTAACGATAAGGATCATGCTCTTTCATGGAGTGCAGGTACCGCTAAGACTATTCGTTGCACCCCGTGTTTTATTGCCTGAACCTTTCTCGCTTGCAGTTTTGCTGATACCAATTCCATTGTTCAAAATAAGATAACGATGATCAGCAAATAACTTACAATGAACGAAAGCACTAGAAAATGCGAAGAAGGATTGCTTTTATTGCTGCAGAACAGTCGCCTTCTTGCTGAGCTTTGCCATGCCGCACGGAATAACGACGCCAGCTCGGTTGCAAAATTATTGGGCCTTCGAAGGCGATCGTCCCCTTCACTTCATTCGCTTCTTCTGCGGCCAGGGCAAAATTCAACCGTCAATATTGAAGATGTGCTGCGCGCTGAATCAGTCGATTTGATAATCAAAGCGCTTCTAATGGCACCATCGGCTTATGAAACGTCGTGGTTGGCTGCATTTCAAGTACTCTCACAATTACAAAATTGTGGCAATAAATCAACTACTGGAAACCCTGAGCTTGTACGGAAAATCTCTTTTGAAATTCAGACATTTATTCAACAAAGTATTGCGTCCTGGTTAAATGAGGAGAAAGCTTTCGATATCTGCCAATTCGGTTCCACGACAAATTCAGCCGTCCGGTTCGGATGAAAGCATATCGACGTTCAAGCCGAGTGATTGGATGATTCGACTTGCTGAATGTGCGATGCAGCCCCTACAGAAAAATTGTCTACATGGAAACTCGAACGATGACCTTTCGATCGAAGAGATAGGCTGGGAGCCTGCGTTGGGAATCATTTCGAGTCTTGTCGCTCTAACCGAGCACTTGGATACAAACGTATACGATTCCATTCTTGACGTGGTAATCAGTCCTATCAATTCAAACTGCTTCGTACCATTTATTCGCCTCGTTATCGATCTCCGATCTCATTTGAGAGACAAGGATTGGTCAATTCTACGTCATGAACTGGAATCATACCTGGAAGGCCGCACGTGTCGCGAATCCAACAACGACTTGCCATTTCTTATGGAATCTGTCCTAAAACTGATGACGGAATTGCTTCACAAATTTGAAACATCAATTTTTTCTTCGTGGTGTCGCATTCTTCTACAAATCATGCGGTTAGCCTCTGAAAATGTCTTGACTTTCGGCTGCGTCGAAAGTGCAATCTCTTCGCACGTCCTTTCCTTTCCGTCTCGACTCAACGCCAATTTGTTACGGCCCTGCGTGAGTGCGATTGCTCTGAAGAACTACGATATCCGCCCTGGCTAAAAGCGTGCTTGCTGCTCCAGGTCGCCGATGCCACCTCTCGGTCAAAATCCGAGCTCGTTTCGCAGATGTTGAACCGATCGCTTCCTCCCACCGCGAGATCAAGAACTGCACCTGACTCAGCTCGGGGAGATTCTTTGATTCAAGATATTTTTGATTTAGCGGAGCGAAGCAGCGATGCCGAATCTGGGTCACTGGGTGGTGAAGTAAACGAGATAGAAAGTGAAAGCAATTGGAGGCAGCGTTTAGGTCGCTCGAATACGAAGGAAATGGGCGCTTTGTGGGGACTGATAATGCATTTTCTAGACTGGTAAATTTGACTGGATCGCTAGTCTGGGAAACTATTGTTGCCAGTCGTTCTGATTCTGCACAGGGTGTAGAGACAAGGCGGGCTGACACTTGGATCAACTGCTCCGTTGGAATCCTCGTCATGAGCCAGTCTTCCAACCGGAGAGCTGTTATGGCTCTTACTGCTTTGACTACAATATTTTGTGAGGTGCCAGCTCAGCTATCAAAATTGAAAGATCGCCTGTTGGACTCCTTTGCTCAATTGAATTGCTGTGACAAGAGAACGCCCGATCTTGCAGTTCTTTATTGCTTGGTTTTGTCTAAAGTATCACGCAGTAGCTCTGGAAGCCAAATCAGAGCCATACAAGGGGCTGAATGTATTCTATCAACTCCGATGACACTCAGTCTATTCACAGATGCTGTACATGCCACGGTAGAGTTGCCTTCGGCCCGTGCAAAGTTACTTGGTGTTTCGCGCTCTTATATCGACAGCCTGTCTTGCACGAACGATGGTTACGACTCTTTCTCAAATGCAATGATGCCGTCTAACCTGATGAAATGCGCTCTCCATGGGCTCATTGCCCTTGTCTCGGTCCCTGATTGGACTCATCTTGAGGAGGACGCTTGGGATCTTCTTGCAACGTTTATTGTTGAGGACCAACCCAGATACACTGTTGATCTCCGTGTTTGGTTTTACGACCATATTCGTCGGCGTCTTAGAGGTCAGTCTATGTCATCTTTGTCCGCAGAACACTTGCTACGCTGCTGCATCGCTCGTCTTCTTTTGTTCTACGAATCTTCAAATGATGGTACATTGCGATTCGCACCTGAGCGGATACATTATTTCAGCAAGATAAATTCCGATGAATTGATTAGAGTCGAGATATGATTGGCCTTCTTGGATTGACTGTTGATCTATTGCACTTTCTGGCGGTAGACAGGGGACACTTGAAAGCCAAGAATATCATCGGTGTAGTTTATCATGAAATTTTTCGTGAAATCGACTCGAAAGGATCCGAAATGAGCACGAGCAACCTTTGCTCGAATCTTTTATCGACTATTATTGGTGGACAGGCTTCAACTTTTGCGGTCGCTATCGTCTGCTTGATTTCTTTTGGTCTTGAGAAACCGCATACAATTTTGTACCCTTGCAGCGATAAACCTTTTTCTCCGTCCACGACCTAAAGACACGAAATGCCGACGAAGAACGCCTAAGTTTGAAAAACAGGTGCAGAATCAGATGGGACGTATTGGCTCTTCACACGACTACGAACATCGTGCCGGAAATGATACAGGCCGCGATATCCCTTCGCATTCAGACCACTGATATTTTGCTCGACTTTTGTTCGACCCTAGATGGAAGGTGGTTAGGTCATCATACCAAAATGAGGTTCTCGTTCAGCGGCTCAACACCGTCTTAGCTGTGAAACGACAATGGAAGCTTGAAATGCGAAGCAATTCACTTGAGAAGCCAACCCTGCAGCGCGAACTTACCATCATCACCTGTGACTACTTAGTTAGTGTATTGCTTCCTCCATTGACGAAATACTCCAGTTCGATTGCTCGATGGGCAAAATGGATAGCGTTCTTTCAATAGTGTTGGATTTGTGTGAGCTGCTCCAGGATGCATTTGACGTGGTGCCTGACGGCAGCTTGCGGTCTCGCTGTTTAGACAATATTCGATCCCTTTATCTCAGCCTTTGCGACGACTCCAAGTGCTGCGAATTGGTAGCGCGTATCGAGAAAACACTAATTACCAAGAGGGCCATGCACGAACACAGACATCAGCTTTTCTGTCTCAATTCGGTGAAGCATGAAGATGACGTCGACGATTTTGTCCGCTATCTTAGAAAGTCTATTCTCGGGGTTGTCATCAGTGCCTTGCAGCCTTCGATTGTGGGCCCTGTCTGTGCTTCAGGATCCCCAACCCACACATAAACTCACACCATTCGGGAACTGTTTACAGTTTGCTAACTTCGATTTGCAACGACTTGCTCACCGGTTTGGAAGGCAAAAGCGGCGGGCTATCATATGACCTCTTCGACTCCTTCCTCGACGCTGCGGATATCCTTATAAACCAGCTTCAAAGTTTGGAAGGATCTTTTCTACCCCAAGTCGGGGAACCTCTATAAGGAATATCGATTTACACGGAGTAATGAGCGTTTTGGAAGAAATACTCAACACCACACCTCTTACTCAAAGAAATGTGCACAAAAGATGTTCTCCCTTACATCGGAATTGTTTCCTGGTCTCTACCGACTAATCTCGAGAAAAGCGTTGTGTTGCGAACCGGTTCTGCTAATAGTTGACCCGCTCGTTTGTAAGAGTAGTACTGCCTTTGCTTCAGAAGCCTTCGTGCAAGCAGTCGGCGGAGGTCGTCAGGGATATCCTTCGCTGACGGAGGATCAGTGCTTCATGGACCTCGAAGATGACTGTTCCACTTGTTCGGGTAAGCCTCGTGAATACTGCTCCAAAAAGAAACGAGACAATGTCGACAAAGCAAGCCCAGTTCATGAAAGCACTCGGGCCGACTGCTCCAAAGCATCAAAGTCAAAGGTAGTATTGCTGATTCCAGACCAAAATCTTGGGTTTGGACATTGAATTCGTCTTTGCATGCCATTGCTGTGTTCATGGAAGACTTCCGGGCGTCGCTACAATCAAAAACGGAAACAGTACAAAAGGTTCTATTCTAAAGCAATACACGGCAGCTCGAACTGAAGAGATGGATGGTGTCTTCAAGGCCTTGAACTACGCATTGGACCCGGAAGATGAGTTCAACGAAAGTGGAGAAGCGCATTCTGTTCGTGCGATGATGCTTCCTTTGAATATTAAGGGAAAGCTATGTTGCGTTCTCGATAGCGTGTTTTCTGTCTTGTCAAGATCTTTGAAAACGATTCACGAACTGGTACGGCGCA
This sequence comes from Fistulifera pelliculosa, assembly GCA_026008555.1. NCBI lineage: Eukaryota > Bacillariophyta > Bacillariophyceae > Naviculales > Stauroneidaceae > Fistulifera > Fistulifera pelliculosa. The sequence goes on along the minus strand of BROJ01000058.1, from coordinate 144,164 downwards.
TCTTGCGCGATATCAAGGACGAATTGTCGTTGGCAATCGTGGAAGCTCTGAGCTATTTAGTCAGTTGGCTCTCAGTGTCTTCTTCAGAAATGCTGGATATCCTCCATAAGGTTCGACGCTGGCGTCATCTTGAGATATTTAGCTCGAACGAGGATGCTAAGAGAGACGGACTGGCTTCGAGAGATAGTATCACAGCAATCAAGCTCCAAAAACGGAAACATTGATGGACGAGTCGGAGGATGCTACAGAAATCGTTGCAACTGATGCAGCGCTCCAGAGATAAGCGAACTGCAAACCAAGACAATCTCAAGTCAACTTTAACACGGTGCATCGGCTGCGACCTGGTTCAATTGATGTTAAACAAGTCGAGCCAGCTCGCGGAAGGTCATATTTTATTAGAGAGCCAGTTCGGTCCAGCCGAAAGCGAAGAAAATAAGAAGAAACGAAAATAACAGAGAACATGAAACGGCGCTTGAACAAAGAGCGCCGTCGTCGGACCCTTAGAAGCCGAAACGGTGTAGTGGACAAGTGGTTACAGATTGACCGTGTTACTGGCGACGAAATGATAGAAGATGACGCCTTTGCCGATCTCGAAGATTTTCTAGTGGATGGTTAAAAACAAAGTCAAATCTCACGTTTTTGTTCTAATTTGATTCGTATCCTAGTTTACTAATGCATTATGACTTTTGACCATCTTTCATCGTCAACGCCTTGGTTGCGTCTCCAGAACCCGTTACAGCCTTCATCGCGGTCGCCGCTTGCGCCAAAAGTGAATTCATATCCGCAGGTCGATCATTGAACAAGATTGTATTGCTCTGTTTTCCCATTTCTCCGTACATGGCAACGTAATCTCGGGCGAGCGCCAATTGAGCGGCCTCCTGACCGCCTGGTTTGAGCAGTTCAGCAGAAATCTTTTGCAAAGCATCCGCTTGCGCACTAGCAATCAATTGAATGGCTGCCGCTTCACCTTCGGCTTCCAGCAATCGCTTGGTCTTTTCTGCCTGCGCTTCGTTCGAGACCTTGACCAAGTTACCCTCTGACTCGTTGGTGAGACTGATTTTGACACCTTCGGACTCGAGTTCAGCACGACGCTTTTCTCCCTCGGCTCGCAGAACCTGTTCTCGTCGAGCTCGTTCAGCCGCTGCCTGCTTGTCCATGGCAAGACGGATCTGCTGATCTGGCGTAATTTCGGTAATTTCGTACCGCCGAATTTCAATGCCCCAGGGCTCTGCCGCTTCTTGTAAACTTCCTTTGATCAAAGCATTGAGCCGAGCCCTGCCGTGCAAAATTTCGTCGAGCTCCATTTCTCCAATAGCGGATCGCATCGCCGACTGCGCATGCTGTGTGACCGAATACAAGGGATTGAACGCCCCGTACGCGGCTTTTGAGGGTCCAAGAACCGAAGAAACAAATTACCGGAAACTTCCACCGACACATTGTCGCGCGTAATGGCGGCTTGGGAACAATGTCCAATGCTCGTTCACGCACGTCCACGACATACGCAATGCGGTCAATGAGGGAATGGCCCAGAAAATCCGGAATCCTGAATGGCGTGCAGCTTTCCAAGGCGTTCGACAACGTATCGATGTCCCTGCGGCACAATGTTGAATACGGTGTTTGTCTTTGTGACGGGCCAGTTCCATAGCGAATCACCTCCGAGATTTCGTCCTCCAAAGCCTTCCAGCTGGTAAGAGAAGGCGCGAATGCTGATGGACGGACGAGGTTGAAGATTGCGAACGAGAGAAGCGGTAGTTGCGAGACGCATTTTCATTTATGCCGGATTCGAGCGATAGTAATGTCCTTTGAGGGCTCTGAAAGAACACGGATTGCAAGGAACTAGAAAAGACCAAGGTTTTATTGCAACGAATGATTATCACTTCCTTCCTTTTCTTATTCGTAAGGTTTTCATCGACCACGTTCTGTCCGCTTCATTCATGAGAAAGGCAAAATCTCCGGATGGTGAGTCAGGACGCCCTTCCAGCGACTGTCAAAACAGTGTGGAAATCGATTACCGCTACGTCTCAAAAGGCTACTCTCCCTGCTACTGCTTTCGTCTCCTTATTTCTTGCAGAAGACGTCTCACAAAAGATTTTTTGATTGGAGGTTTTGCATCTCTCCCATTCTCGTTATTAGCATCATCATTGTGATTATTGACTCCTTCAGCGTGATTTGCAACTACATTTCTCTTATTTATCGGATCACAGTCACAGACAATTATTCTTCATGAAGTATGAGACGCGTTGAAGGAAATTTTGATAGCATTCTTGTCTGGATTGTCCTTTTGCGCATGCCGTTCACACCTACGCCTATCCGTCGACTTGCTATCGGCACACTCGATTCTCGCGATCCGCCAAAACATTTCTTTCCGTCAATGATATGGTGGAGCCGCTCACCAATCAACTTCCTTTTGACCGAGAACCTGTCCGTTCTTGCCGGAGGACTTGCATTGACAGGAGGCTTCCTTGTTGCAACGACACGTCCGCCCAATCGGCTCGTCGACGACAATACCTTACAGGCTATTCTAAAAGAGACGTACATGGCCAAGCAACAAACAGGCAGTTTACAATGTGTGTACAAGGGTACACGAGATGGATGGAAGGCCAACGTCTTTCATGACAAGGTCGACTTTGTGGATCTGGAGTTGTTGTAGTGCGCACGCAAGGAAAGGTGTTTGGTGGGTACAATCCCAATGGGTGGCGATCCACAGACGACTATACAACGTCCACGACGGCTTTTTTGTTCCGCGTCATTGCCCCGGGACGCGTCGAAAAGTATAAAGTACAAGCTGGCGGCCCCGCATTGTTTGATTATGCGAGTGCAGGACCCTGTTTTGGGACTACAGATCTGTTGATTGGTCCTCCACAAGCAGCTGTTCTCGGAGGGTTTGCGGGTCCAAATATGGAAAACGAACCTCCCGGGAGTTTACAAGTGGCCACCGTTATGCCTGGACAAACCTACAACACAGATGAGCGCTGGAGTGTGCGTGGTTACAAAATTCGCTTGCAAGAAGTGGAAGTGTATTGTCGGGTAGATGAATAAAAGATTTTGAGTTGACTGCTTTGCAATGCTTTCCTAGACTCTAGTTGATAAAAAATGTTGTTGATTTGCTTGTTGTCTTGTCTACCGGTAGGCAATTTCCGTAGACATTTCGTGAAGATCATCATCAGAAAATGCGAAAACTGTTCCAAACCCCAAATTTCTGTGGGCGCCACTTTCGTCCTTTTGGATTTTGCCTCAACCAACAAGACAATCGACATCTTGACACTTGTCCGCTGTTGATTGTAACCTATAGAACAAAATCGTTCTAGATTTGGGAGATCCTTCGCTCGCTACCTGCTGCCTTTTCCATCGCCGTTCTATGGCCTTAATCGTTTCATTTTTAGATGCTTTCTCGTGCAAGTCGTTATTCTGGTTTTTTTCACAAGCGATTGAGATGGAAGCATACGGACACACCATCATCCAAAAGCGAGATTTATCTTCATATCGGGCCGTCCGGCGATTGCTGGACAGGCACTAATCTCTTTGCGGCAAAACACTTGACACCTGATTACGTGAAAAGCATTCCGTTGTCTTCCTTTGACGAAGATGTCATCACTCGAATATTGGATCTACTGCAAGAGGAACCCGAGTGGTGTCACCAAATCTATGATACGCAAACAATCCCTGACGAGGTCTTGTCAAGAGTCACAAAAGTGGACGAACCGAAGTAAAGATAATGTAAAAAGGACGCGAGTAGAAGGGCTCAAATGGAACGAATGTATGGAAAGCATGTAGATGGTGCTTGATGATATAGAGGCAATCTAATGGCTAAGTTCAATAGACAAGGTAATAATAGCAGTATCAACTCCGGAAAATGAAAGAATTACACCGCGAAAAATCTTGTACAGGAAATCTGTATGCGGAAAATTTTATTAGGAGGGTCTCCCAAGTTGTCCGGAGGGGCGGAAATAATAAGGAAGTGAGCCAAATGGGAGGAAATGAACATTGACTAAGGTCTGGGTTACAGGTTCGCTAAGTAGTGGTGCCACTGTGACGATATATCCTGACTACAAGTAATCTGAGTAAACACGAAGAAGGAAAAAATCAGCCGGACGTGGACCGTTTCGTTACATCGGAAATAAAAAAATCGCGCCGTTTTTCATTCAATGATTACTAGATTCATTCCTTCTCAAAGATCTTCCCCTCCCTTACAATTGACACAACCTAGGCAGTTCTCGACCGAGTCGTTGCTTTGCGAGTTCACTGAGCTTACCTGATTCTACTTTCCATTCCTCAATTCACACACACGCACACAATTCGAACGCGTTTCACCCAATGCGCGAATAATGTCATTGAAAACTTCCATCGGACCAAACAGTCCCTTCCGCTTCGTTTCCAGCAACAATTCACGTTTGGCTTTTGTTCCGCCAAATCCTGTTGCATCACCCGACAAGAAATACCAGCATTTATATGTTCTGCCCGTACTGCTGTTGGAGTTTTTGGCCATTGCTCTCACACGAGCCATTTTGCCGGGTCTCTTGCTGCAAAATACGGAGACAATGTCTATCTGGTCATGGGGTGCACCGAGTGCGTTAGAGGACTACTGGCATTTGTGGCGTGTCCGTTCTTTGGTAAACTCTCGGATGTGATTGGGCGCAAAGTATGCCTGTTTGTCACTGTCCTAGGCACTTGCGCACCTGTTTGCATCTTGGCATTCTTTTCTTGGGATACTCAACAACAGCAGGATGCAATAGTGACTCCTCCAGGCAATGATGACAACTTTTGGTCGTCTCTTCTGGATCCGGCATCCAACGAAATCGCAATGAGCGCATTTCATCCCAACGCCATCACTGTCTTTGTCATACTTCTCGCACTCTCCGGTCTCTTTGCTTCCACATTCACCTTGGTCTTTGCCTACATATCCGACACTGTACATCGGCAAGATGAGCGAGTCGCCGCATATGGACTCGCACTTGCTACGTTCGGATTGAGCTTTACAATAGGTCCCATCGTTGGTGGTTATTTGGCGCAACAAAACAAGCAATATGTCTTTTTGACTTCGTTGATTCTTACGGTCGTTGACCTCTGTTATATTTATTTCATTCTACCGGAGTCCCGGTCAATCGAAGTGCCCTCGAGTGCAGCAAGTACCATATCTCTCATGACGCTGGACCACAACTTTTCTTCCTGGAAGCCCTGGGATTCCTTGCGTCTGATTGCGACGGATCCATTTTTGCGAAAAGTAGGAGAAGTCGCTTTCTTGTACTACACTGGACTGTGGGCTTTGATCTCGACTCTATCTGTCTATGCGGTGAAACGGTTTCATCTCACACCAGAGCGATTGGGGAGCTCATGTCCGCGCTGGGATTGTCGACCATACTAGCAGAAGCCGTTTTGGTTCGAGTCATGGTACCATGGCTCGGTGAAAAGAAAGCCATGAAAGTAGGCTTGATTTCTTTTGCCCTCCAATGTATAGTCTTGGGATTTGCTACAGAAGGATGGCACCTGTTTGTCTGCGCCATGTTTTCTTTGCTCGGAAACTTGGTGTACCCGTCACTTTCGTCGCTTGTCAGCGGGAGCGTGGAACCGGATGCAGTGGGAGAAGCATTGGGTGCCATCAATGGAATCAAAGCGCTCACAGAAGGCATAGGGCCACTTGTGTTTGGAAGTTTAATGACGCTATCCGAGACATCCCCACTGCCTGGATGGCCATATCTCTTGGCTTCCCTTCTCGTTCTTGCTGCTTACAAAGTCGCAGACACATTGCCTGACTTGGAGGAAGATGACTATATTCACGAGCTGGAACGAAAGCGAAAAGGAGGATTCGAGCTTTTCGCTTTGGGACGAAGTACGCAACACGATGATGAGGTGGAAGGTCTGCTGAGTGAAATTGATGAATTTTCCGATAATGAGGAGTTGAGCACGCTTTAGTTTTTGATTGTTGCAAAGCTCTCGAGAACGTCACGCAAATTGTAACTGTGCAAACGCTTATCATCCCTAGAATAGAAAAAAGTCGACCCTTGCTTAGGCTGTACTGTATTAGCAACCTCGTTGCTTTAGGCCTTCAGCCATTTTTTTCGTGTCGTAGCGCAACTCTTGTGAAACGTGCGAGACGCGCACACGGAGGCATTTTGTGACTGACGTATGTCGTTGCTATAACGTGGACCATGGCGGACGAGAAGACACCGTTGTCGTACCTTTTCGTCGCGACGGTCCACCACCGATGTCATCTGCTTTTGATTGCGAGAAACTGAATTTAGTTTTACATCATCAAGCCTTTCGTAAACTTTCGAACGACTCAATCTACTTATAATAAAGACAATGAAATTCAGCACCCTTTCCATTGCCGCCCTTGTTGGCTCTGCGTCTGCATTCACTGTTTCCGTAAGTTGTGATGGCGAGAATCTCGTCGAATTTGTGGAACCTCGGAGAATATCTTCTCACAAAGATTCTCGTTCTCTATTTCTCCGTTTCTTACATTTATTTCTTGTATATTTAAACACAACAACAGCAAAACAGCCCTCGCACTTCCACATCATTGAAGGTTTGGGAGACAAGGACTACTTGATCGCTCCTCCATTCTGTCCGCCGATTTTGCTCGTCTCGGTGAAGAAGTCGACAATGTCTTGGAAGCAGGTGCCGATGTAGTTCACTTTGATGTCATGGACAACCACTACGTGCCCAACTTGACCATTGGACCCATGGTGTGCAAGGCTCTTCGTGACCACGGTGTTACTGCTCCGATTGATGTTCACTTGATGGTCTCGCCGGTCGATGCTGCTATCACTGACTTTATCGATGCCGGCGCATCGTACATTACCTTCCACCCGGAAGCCACCAACCACGTCGACCGCTCCCTTCAGTTGATCCGAAACGGTGGATGCAAGGCCGGATTGGTCTTCAACCCTGCTACTTCGTTGGATGTTGCAAAGTACGTCATCGACAAGTTGGACATTATCTTGCTCATGTCGGTCAATCCTGGTTTCGGTGGACAAGCCTTTATCCCAGCTGTTCTCGACAAGGCCCGAGAAGCCCGAAAACTGATCGATGAAGCCGGAATTGACTGTCGTTTGAAATTGACGGAGGTGTCAAAGTCGACAACATCCGAGAAGTTGCCGAAGCTGGTGTTGACATGATGGTGGCTGGAAGTGCTATTTTGAAGGAACCCCGAACAAAGGAGGCGTACAAGAAGACCATTGATGCCATGCGTGCGGAATTGGCCAAAGTCAAGAAGTAAATAATTTCTTTCTACTGCGAATGATTACACTTCGTGTCAATTAATATTTGATTAATCTTGAATAAACCGAATAACAGGAACAATTAGAGTAAATAGAGTGTATTCATGACGTCCGCAGAGGAAGCCATCTATGAGCTTTGCCTTGATCTCGCAACAATTTGCTTGTCTTATCATCTTGAAAAACGACAGAACCTCCCCTGGGCTGAGCTACGAGCTACTCGATGTAATCCAACTGAGACACCTTCCCATACAGAGCGCCTGAAACCGAGCACACGCCATGAAAACGGGCCTCAGAATATGCCCCATAGCAGCAAAGACGTACTTGAGACCGGCTGCACCTCCGGGTAGAAAACTAATCAGGTACCATAAAGAGCAACTAACTGGATCCCCGAGGCCAGTATGACCATGAAATAACCCGAAATGCCTCCATACGAAAAGGTACAAAAGAGGGTAAAGAACAAAGAACCCAGGTAGATTGTCGTAAAAGCATTCGATCGGGTTGAAACATACTTTGTAAATGTTCCATCGGTCCTTTTAATATACCAAACGAACTCATAAACATCAAAGAGCCCATGGAGAAGCTCAACGAAAACTTGTGTGGATGCACTGCCATTGTCGGAATACCGACAAAGAAAGCTAGTGCGAAAAAAGACTGCCGATAGAAAGAGCAATCCACAGAACACCTGTGCAATGGCAATGCTAAGTCGACTAATTTGCGGGTTGAAAAAAGAATAAAAGGTCACTCCCATCGTACCTGAAAACGTTGCTGATATCCCATTCCCATGATTTTCTTAGGCATTTGCGATTCCATTGCGGATTTCATGTTGGCGAAGCTAAAGTTCTGCATCGATTCCGTGTCAAAGAGGGGCAGCATTTGCTCTGCACCGAACCAGCTACTGCTGCCACCTTCTTCTCCTGACTTTTGTTCGTCATACCACTGACCGAAGGATGTGCTCATCTTGTCTAAGCTTTTGTTTTGAATGCCCACTTTGCAACGAAACGTTAAGTCAGAGTATCTTACTCCGTATTTATTTATTTTTTGTCTTTTTGTGGAAACGAACCTTTTGGCGACACGAACGACGATGTCAACGACAACAACACGATTCACAATCTCTGTCGACCCGGTACCGGATCCGTTAAATATGGGGTACCTGTACGATCCTGGCATGGTTCCCGTTTCTTTCGCAACGAAAAGCGCAATAAGGACTTCGTTCCACTCTTTGAAAGGCTCTGCGTCGCCCCTCTTCTGCCAAAAGATCCCACATCTCACAACACAGGCGTTTATTAACGTTGCTTAACATCATTTACGACCGACCAATTGATTGCATTTCATTTACGATCATACGCTTCGATTGATTGAAAACCGTGTGAATTGAATGTTGCGACGACCGCACCTCTGAATATGTCAACGTTCGGTGCTCATCCTCCGAGCAATCCGCATGCTCTCGCGTCAAATGATTGTTGCGTTCCTCAACCAGGAAATGATGGAATTTCTTGTTTGAAATGGAGTCCTACGGCGAATATTCTGGCTTCTGGAAACTGGGACGGCGGCCTTCGTTTCTGGCAAGTCCACGAGCAGGGAGGACAGATTCAAGCAATGCCCGCAGCGCAAGGTACGATTGCAACGTCTCTTTTGATAATTGTATGATGCACATCTCTCTAATAATGATCTTTTATTACGACAGTCAATCACCAGAATAATGCACCCGTTTTGGATGCCTGCTTCAGTGCAGACGGGTCAAAGGTGTTCTCTGGCGGATGCGACAAAGCTGTGCGTATGTATCAACTAGGACAAGCTCCTCCAAACAGTATTCCTACTCAAATTGGTGAACACGATCAGCCAGTCAAGGGTGTTGGCTACATTCGCTCCTCTAACCTTGTAGTGAGCGGAGGGTGGGATCGCAAATTGAAATTTTGGGACCAGCGACAGCAGCAGCCAGTTGAAGTTTTTGATCTCCCCGAACGTGTGTACGATCTTGACGTTCAGGATAACCTTATAGTGGTTGCAACCGCCGGTCGCCATATTATTGCATATGATTGCTCGGGCCGACCACAGGAGCATTCGCGCTGTGAATCGCTCACCAAGTATCAGTCGCGCTGCATCTCTTGTTTCCCCGATGCGACAGGATTTGCCATCGGAAGCATCGAGGACGTGCGGCAATCTATTACCTGCACAGGTCGGTCAGCAAAGAAAACTTTACGTTCAAATGTCATCGTCGATTCAGCCGTCTATGCCGTCAATGGTATTGCCTTTCACCCAGGACATGGAACATTCGCCACCGTGGGAAGCGATGGCGTGGTGAATGTTTGGGACAAGGATAACAAGTCGCGTCTAACGTCCTTTACCCCAACACAACGCCCAATATCTTGCGCCGCATTCAATACACAGGGTAATCTCTTTGCGTACGCCAGTAGCTACGATTGGAGCAAAGGCGGCAATCACGTGCAACCTGGCAACGAAATTTTTATCCACAAAATGCAAGACGACGAAATCAGTCCAAAGAACAAGAAAGGTCCGGGACATCATCGCTAGGTGGGCGTATTGCTAGGAACCAAGTGTTCTAGTATTCTTTATAATATTCTGGTTTGAAAAGAACAACTTCGCTATCAATGGTGTGTCTAAGCAGAAATCGAACCCGACAGGTGACTCGCCTCCTAGAGATCCGCTTCACATCGTTTTCGTTCAACTCAATAGTTGCACAGCGTGGTGGTCGTTGCATCTTGTTTGCGGAAATCATTCGCCGGGCAATGTTGTTGTCAATACCAGCACGTTCTTACGACATGAACTTGAATCTTTCGTACATCCATAATGTGACTAGTATAGCGAAGTGCAACGTATCGACGAGCGCGAAAATAACTTGGTCGATTTTGCTAGCAATTGTAAAAAAACACGGACGTCCAGATGCTACCTTGGTTTCGCGGGCGGAGAAAATCTCTAGTCAAATCTCGTCTTTCTGTCTGAAATTGGGATCTTATACTCTGAAACGTCGGATTTGCTGAATCGAATGTTCACATGAGTCTTCAGAAGGCGCTGCAGATATCTTTGTCGTTCCATGCTTGCCCAGAAAGGGATCTTGTCAAACTCATAGTAAGGAACGCGAACGACAGTCCAACCTTGTCTTTTCAATATACGATACTTCAAAATGGTATGGCCGAGCGTTCGAGGCAGCACCTTGTCGTAGGAACCCAACAGACGGGCAAAATGACTTGGTCCATCGAATTCAACTGCAACTTTCATCCCCGTGGAGTCACACATGAAGTCCGTTTCGTGAGTCCACGAAGCTTGAGATTTTAGAATAATGGCAACATCAATATCCTCATCATGCTCGTTGACATGAGCGACCCCATGAGACGAAGTAGATCGCTGATCGATTTGTGCCTTAAACTGCTTGACTTGGACCGTGACTTCTCGGCCAACCATTTCTCTCGCAGCGCATCACGGAACCACTGCGGAATATCAGCAACACAATCGGGACAATCTCCGTCTAGAATAAAGAGCGCTTGCCAAAGTTGATGAGCGTGTTCCAGCTGAATTGTCCCCTCCAAGGTGCAGGCGGACGCTGCGTCTCTGAAAAGTCTTGTAACAACGCCTTCGATTCCCGACTGTGGTACTCTTCCAACACAGTGAATGACCATACGATATTGGCCTGCTCCTGCGCCCCTATGCCCAGTGATTCCATCGTCGAGTTGCTATTGATAGAGTCGTACAAAGTCTTGACAGCTTCTTTTGTGAAAAGCTCATACTCCTTGGATTGAGCGCCGGTGAGATGTAACCTAGCTTGCGACCATAGTAAAATACTGATTTCCCAGGGTAGGAACGACATCCGCCTGCCGTCCGTTCCTCTCGAATGAATGAAACCGGGAGACAATCTCGTACGAGCTTCGCGGTACAGATTCTCAAGAAGAAAAAATCATCAAGACGAGTATGGGCAAGAGATAACGCGACTTGGACCACGTCCGCACAGCTCCAATCACGAAAAGGGCGGTCTTTCGTTGCGTCCATGAAATCGCTGTTCACTGCATCAATGAATTCAATCAGACCGTCGGCAAGGCGGAAATTGTCGGCTTGTAGTGTTCCAAGGGACCAAATAAGTTGCGCAACATCTCTACTAAGAGGTCTGCTGCCAATCTTCTGTCTCAGCCTTCTTGTTGCTTCATATGCGATTTGAAGCATCAATCCTTGCGCGTGTGCAGAGCACGATCGCCCATGACTGGCAAATGCCCATGCAAGATTAGCAAGTTCGTTCCACCGGCAGAGAAAAGTCGTGAATCTTTTTTGCCAATTGTTTGGTCGGACTGGTTCATAGGCATGATCAAAGTCTGGCCTATTCGGTCAAACAGCGCATCGGTCGGACTGCATTCTTCAATCTCGTCAGCTTGCATGACCCCATTGTCCCAGCTTTCAAAATGAACAAAATCGAGTGCGTCGTTTCCACCTGACGCAAGGCTAGGCTCATAATTACTTGAGGAAATTTTACCCACTTGAGGCCCGTGGCTCCAACCTGGCGGTCGCCTGCGCCTCCTGAGAAGACCGAACGCCCAACTTGCCATACATAGCTCACCCTCCTTTGCCGCCCAACTATCCTCCTCCAGTACAGCCGTCAGTTGACTCGCAATCTCATCAATGATACAGTCAAGTTTATGCTCTGGACCCTTTCTGTCATCATCACGTAAATCAAGCTTTTCGGCTTGACCGCGGGCGCCCATTGAGACGGCGACTTTCTTTGTTTTTGCCGGTAACAGATGCGGATCCCTGTCATAATGTTTAGCAATGGCCCACGCCACATTACACAGCTGTCTAGCAGATAGTTGTTTCTCTACCAGTAGTTGATCGAGAATCAAAACGTTTTCTGCAAAAGAGAACGGAATTTTTCATTCGTCTCGCTCCCCATGACTTTGGCACTCAATGTCAAGGCACAGACGAGATTGACCGAATTGCACCGTTCCGGAGCAATCGACAGGAACGTGGAAAGGACGCGCGTCGCACGATCCACAGAAGGATGCTTCCCGCAGAAGCCGAGTTTTGTATTATTTTCTGTGATTTCAAAGACGTGTAATAACCTGCTTGCCATGGCAGTCGTTGTGCCGTCGAGTTTGACCCAGTTTTCTTGACACTGTGGTGAGGTATTGTAGAAGAGTTGCTCGGGCGTATGATTCTGGATTCATGCGAAGAATTTTTCGAAATAGTTCTGGATTCTGTATTACGATTGTTTTGTCGGCTCGCGCTTTTGAGGTGCGTGTGCTGGTTGAAGGCATGGAGATGGTCGCCTTTTGCTCCTTGAGGACATACCCACAAACAGAGTTTGATTGATCTTTTCGAGTGGAAAGGATTTACTAGAAATGCCAAAGCGGGGTTTCGACCGAGTAACACTGCGGAAAAGAATATCAACAAAGAACATCGCATTCTTCTTGTCTCTATTTTTGATGCTATTGCGTCCCTCATTGTCCTTATTTATTGATTTAGAAGGAGATTTGTTTCAGAAGGACGTCTTTTCCTCCTTAAAGGCTTTCTTGATCTCAAATCAGCGTATAATATGAAGCAAGACGACAGAACGATAGACACACAAAGAAGCAGATGAGATCAGCGACGAGGAAATGCAACCTCAACATACGTTTTCTCGTTTTCCCTCCAGTCCTTTGGCATTCGGCATTCACGTTGAAACACGAACGAGCACGGCCATCAAAACATCCGTCCGAAGACGAAAAGATCGTCATGGCGTGAATAGTTCAACCCTGACGGGTACTGGTACGACATACGATTTGACCTCCAGGATGTGGCAGTGGCAAGTGGCAATCGGTATTCGGTGGCAAATTGTTTTATTGTGTAGTAATCAATGGCACCGGCGAACAGGCACGTTCCACGGAACGGCAGCTGTCGGAAATGTGAGAACCGGTGCACTCTTCAGGATTATTTGATGAAGCAGTATCTTCAATAAAGTGCTAAATCGCTTATCGTCAGTAGCGGTCCGACTTGGTATTCTCTCCCAAAACATGGGGACCTCTTTCAAGTTCGCTCGGTGCCATCGGGGAAATGGAGAAAAGCGACAGAAGGCTTGATTATTTTGACATCCGGCAAATCAATCAACAATACTTATTTGAAAAGACTCTGTTTGAATAACCGGAGGAAAGGAACTGGAGACATCTGCCAATAGAATCACCGTCAAAGAAAAAGGCCACGATTAGCGAGAAACGCAGCCAAACAACACTTTCTTTTCAACACACCGCACTATCTGTAACTTTGCTCTGCCGACCGCTCGTCGACATACATTAAAACATGGTTTTCTTCTTTAAAGAATTGAATTCTTGGCAATTGCTTCTGATACTGTTGACAGCAGTAAACGCTTTTAGCCCATCTCGGACACCACGAATACAGAAACACTCGTATGAATTTCCTCCAGCACAATCGACAACAATCACCGACACACGGCAACATTCAACGCAAAGGATGGTATCGACAACTACACCCGATTCGCTCACACCGTGGGAAGAGAATGTGATTGAAAGCTTGGCCGTGTGGTACAATAAAGCGCTTGCTTTGAAATGCCCTTTCATGAGACGGAGGGCTGCCGATATATTGGATAGTTTGGATTATGTGCTGCGTTATTATTTGGTACAAAATTCATCCCTCATGGGACCTCCCTTGGCTTATCGGTGTGTGGGCGATAATTGTACAAAGCAATTTGGTCTGACGCTGGAAGAGCTGGCGCTAGAAATACGCAAGGATTGGCGTGAAGACACTCGAAAGGGATATTATATCACTGGGAAAGTAAATACAGCGATCTATCGCGACGATTGCATGTTCAATGGGCCGGACCCCGACATGCCCATTCGAGGACTGCGAAAATATTTGAATGCCGCGTCTCAGCTTTTGACCCGAGCAAGAGTGTATCGGAGCTATTATCTTTGGAGGTTCAAGGGAACGTGGTAGTCGCAACATGGCGTATCAACGGAAGGTTACGACTTCCCTGGAAACCATGGATGCCCGAAGTCACTGGAAAGACAACCTATTACACGGATATGAACGGCCTCATCTGTTTGCACGAGGAGGAATGGAACTTGTCAGTGTTTCGAGCTTTTCTACAAACTTTGTGGCCAGAGGCTGGAGAACTAATATGGGGCAAATCAGACGCACCTAATCGTTGAACAGCACGATCTAGGCTTTCTTCGCACACGGCCCTATTGTAAAATACGCATGAACATTTTATTAAAGATAGCATTATAGACTCCTACTGAACCCTTCGGCTCGGGGTAAATAAAAAAAACTATGAAAGGCAACTTTACTCCTTTTTCGTGGACTTTTGTTGCTGTTATGAGCTCTACTTGGAAATCTTATTGTCTCCGTGGTGTAGGAGGCACTCAATCTTGACTTATTTGGCGGCAACCGCATAAACCCTAGATTCACTCACTTATTTGTAAGCGGAAACGCTCTAGAGACAGACGGATCGGGGATTGGATCTTCAACGTTCGATCGTCACTCGCTCGTACCAGCGATAACAGTCGACGCTACACACGTGATTCCGTTCCCCTGACTGAATTCAACCTGTTCAACTTCAGCGTCCGTCCCTTGTCGGTGTCAAGCGTTGAGACACAGAGACGCCACACATCAAAATTTGTTCCATGACGAAATTATTATTTTGTTGCTTCCGTTGTTGTTGCTGCCAACAATTTTTCGTACATCTTCATTCCAAAACACCGGAGTATGACTTGCAGCCCCTAACAGTCATTTAAGCTAAACAGATATTTGATTTTGTTGGTGCTCTCCTTTCAGCAAATGACGACTGAGAATATTGTTTGCTTCGTCGAACTTCCAAGTCCGACGGACAAGCTATATTGCTGGAAGGTACGGAACGGCTCGTCGGTGCGATCAGGAGAGACCATAGCTCTCATCAGACAACAATCATCGCATGAATCGACTAGTGATGGAACTGGCACTGGTTCTATCGCTATAAAGTCGCACAAACGTCCCAAACGAAGAATGCGACCGGGAGAAATGGCCGTTTCGACTTCCGATGAGAGCGTTTCGAACTCCACGGACGGTCCCATCCCGAAAGTTGCGGAAGAAAAGACATTGTTAAATGGTGATAATATGTCAGCCTCTCAGCAGAGCCCACCAGCCGCTGACACAAAACAGCTTTTGTTGCCACTCGTGTGCAACGCTGACGGAATTTTACGAATGGGAAAACCTGACAACATAACACAGGAACGGAACTCCAACTTGATTATTGGATTCATTGAAAAGTGCATGCATCCAACTGTTATTGAAGGATTGTGTGCCGTTTGCGGAAAGTCCATGGAACTGTCTGAAGTGAATAATCAAGCGTATTCTCCCGAGAGGTCGAACGGGGACGACTCTGCCAACATGTCCCGTGTGACTATTGCGGGTCTGACTGTAGCAATCACCGAATCGGAAGGACAGCGAATGGCAGAAGAAGATGCTCAGCGACTGCGGAACCAGAGAAAATTATCACTGGTGCTCGATTTGGACCACACTCTCGTTCATGCGACAAACGACAACCGCGCTCAACAATTTTTGCATCGGGACGACGTTCGAAGCTTACTGCTCCCCATGATGATGATTTCAGATAACGGACAGGAACAGCCGATGTCTCAACAGAATATGTGGATGCAGCAGCATTTCGTCAAACTGAGGCCTCATGTGAAGGAATTTTGGAGATGGCACTATCTTCTTACGAAGTCGGAGTATACACAGCAGGAACACGCGACTATGCTGACCAGATAACAATTATGCTGGCTCGACATCTAGTTGGTGCGAAAAGGGACCAGAGTGATTTGGAGCATTTGCGTTACCAGGTTCGAGCCGCCGAGGACGAATTTGCACGACACGAAGCGAAAAGTGGTGCAATGAGCGAGGACGATAACGACGGCGAGCAGCCCGAACAACAAGAAGTGCAAGGAGACGAGAGTACAGACGCGTGTAAAACTAGAAAACGCAAACGTGTGACTTTCACAGCCTCTAAGTCCGATGAAAAGACGGATCATGTTACGGCTGAAAAAGTTGCTGAATTGAAACAGGAGCTAGACAGCGCAGAACGTTTGGAAGCAGAGGCACAAGAAACGAGGCAAAAGCTCTTTGGCAGTCGCGTAGTATCCAGAACGGATGTACGAGATCTAGGGAGGGATGTCAAAAGTCTCAAGCGTGTATTTCCCTGTGGAGGAACAATGGCGGTTGTCGTCGATGACCGCGAAGATGTCTGGGCCAATGCTGGCGAGGCTACAGAGACATCACGCAAAGGCGAACCTCCTGAGAATTTGCTTCTCGTTCAACCTTATCACTGGCATAAATTTTGGGGTATGCGGATGTGAATAATGCAGCTGGTTTTGATTTGACCAAATCAGAGAATCAGAACGATGACGAATCCGATGAGCAGCTATTGTGGACATCGGATATTTTAAAGCGATTACATGATCGTTTCTATGGTAATGACACTAAAGAGAGTCGCGAGACAGTCGCTGATGTGCTTCGAACAATGCGCCAAGAAGTCCTATTGGGCGGTTCCCTTGTATTGTCAGGTCTAATACCTTTGCACAAACAAAATGTCGATTCGAGTGGCCCACGTCCTTCGGTTGTCCGTTACGTCGAAAGTCTAGGAGCAACATTGCTTCCAAATGTCACAAGCAATACTACCCATGTGGTGGCTGCCAAAGATGGCACAGATAAAATTCTCGCGGCGCGTAAAGTTCCAGGATGTTTTATTGTAAAGCCGTCGTGGCTCCTGGAATGTGTTTGGACGTTGAAAAGAGGAGATGAACAGAAGCACCTATTAGGACCTCCGCCTCAGAAGAAGACTGCTGACCTGCAAGCAAATGATAGCGAAGACGACGATGATGACGATTACGATGATGATCTGGCAGCAGAACTGGAGAATGAAATGTTGAACGATGACTGACAGAAATTAATTTCAAAGTTCTGAATGGTGGCTTTTCTCTGTTTGTTCATGCTCTTCAATATAAGAAACCATGAACAGGAAAGCAATACCTATCATGAAACTTGCAAGATGCAGAGCCCGAAATGAAATAGGATGGTCTTCCTCTAGCACTTCTGGCAGCAACGTTGTGGCTGCTAGATAAAGGAATCCACCAGCCGTCATAAATAACAGAGCATCAACATCCCACTCTTCGGATAAGTACAGAGCTGATGCAGTTCCTAAAAAGGCCGCCAAGGCCGTTATAAACTGCGCCGCAATGGCTTGATTTCTGCTGTAGCCCGCTCGAACGAGCGTACAAAATCCCCAATTCGTGTGGAACCTCATGAAATAAAACCGACATTGAAGCTAGCCCACCGCGACTCCGTAATAAATCTACCACTGTTGAGTTAGAAGCTCCCACCTGCTTTCCGTAGACTGCATAGCTCGCCCCTATAGCGAGGCCATCTGTAAAATTATGTAGTGCATCTGCTGCCAAGTTCAACAGAACAGTCGATCGCTGTACTTCCTTAGGTTCATGTTCGTGCTTGTGACTACCTTGTGAATGATTGTGACTCTTTGGGTCCAGCGCTCGGATCAGCATATCCGCCGCCAGAAAAACAGTAAAGCCGCATAAGACCCATAGACCGGCATCATTGTCGCCGTGATGTTCTTCGTGATCCGAAGGATGCTGGTGATGATGATGGTCGTCATGGCCCAGTGTGTGCAGAAAACATCACCCATTAAACCCCCGCACTCATAGCCTGTCCCAGTGAAAGGAATTTGGATTGACCACCTTCGCCTGCCCCATAACTGGGAAACAAAAGCAATATTACATTCGGAACGAGACTGATGAACCCTGTGGAAAGGAGGGCCGCTGCTGCTATGCTGGGATCTATCATTTTATGAGAGAGATTTTTGTGCGACGCGGCTTATTCGACCAAGGCAGATTGTTTAAGTTGTATGAGGTAAAGATAATGCCCAGAGATCAACAAAGAAGCTGTTTTAATGGCTGCGCAGCGTCTTCCGTTTGACACGGAAGATCATCGAGCCTCTCTTTTCGCGTCCTCGATCCTTCCGTCTTCTCGTTTTTTTGGCGTGGCGTTGAAAACGAGCTCTGGTACCGGTACGATGAAAATAGTTCAACGCTCTTACGCAAATGCTATTTTTTCATTCTCACAACATTTGCAAGGTATCTTT
Organism: Fistulifera pelliculosa; assembly: GCA_026008555.1. NCBI lineage: Eukaryota > Bacillariophyta > Bacillariophyceae > Naviculales > Stauroneidaceae > Fistulifera > Fistulifera pelliculosa. The sequence continues at coordinate 125,825 of BROJ01000058.1, read as the reverse complement.
CATTATTCTTTGTTCTGTAAACCGTCCTGCCGATGCATACGAAAGAAGACCATGAGATATTCGATATTACTATTATTATTGAAACCATCCCTGATACGAGCAGAAGAGCCTTGCTCGGAAAAGGGATGCTTTACGCGCGAGACCATACAGATGTTCAAAGCATTCATCGGGAATCGGCTTTTCAACGGTCGCCGGTTGTATGAACGCATGGAAGCCTGTTTTGGACAACATGTGGTAGATGGTATTGACATGATGACTGTATCGGATACATACTGGAGTAAGGTTGTTGATTTTGGCGCACAACAAGGCACTGCCGGAGATTCTTGGCCTGGGTTTGTCGGTTTTCTCGAGGACAATCCAACTCCTTTGATATCGGAAAGCGACCTCGGGCAGTTTCCTAGCTATCCTACGGAGTCCACGAGTATTACCGTTTTGGAGCCATGCAATACAGTATCGAATTGGGCGTTTCATCAAGGCATGGTAGAGCTTTGTGAAAGTACAGAGTGGTCTGCGGATGACGAGTGGTTCACAGGATTGATCCGAGCATTTCATTTCATGGGACCAGGGAGTGTCTTTATGCACGCATCCGGTACTAGTGTTGGTGGAGTAGCCGACAATGAGAGCATTCGACAACTCGCATGGTGGTACTTGCAATACGGTCTGCAAGAGCTGCCTTACGATCCTATCATCCACGATCTGAGCGAGGAGCCCGCTCCACGAACAGCTTTGGAAGTGATCAAAATCTAAATGAAATGTTCTTGAATGAACCAGTGACTTCTTGGGAACAAATGATTCTTGACTACGATACTGTTCCGTAAGTTGATGCTTTCCTTGTGTAGTATCGAGTAATCATTCACTAACGTTCGTGGCTTCCATCGAAAGATACGAGTATAGTTTCTCTGCAACAGCTATAGCGATACTTCACCGAGTTTTCTATCGTTCTCAAACGGTAGAAAAGCTGACAGACTTTCTGGTTGGGCTCTTAATTAGTGAAGAAGACCCCACACTTATCAAAGAACAATATAGTCCCACCGTGCGCGAGGCAATTTTGAAGAAAGCCAACGTGAGCCCTCGCGATCGACTTCAGCTCTTTTGCAATTTGCTGGAACAATGACAAAAATAGTACGTACGAAACCAGCTGTTGTATCCGTTACCCTATTATTGCGATGCTGACAAGACTGCGTTCTTGCTGCTGTTCGAACAAGATCTGGGCGTTTTACTGGCAAGAGGACACAATCGTCGGTGACCACTTAACAAACCGTCGGGCCAATGTGCTCGGTGCGACGGTCACACCTCTCGTCAATGCTTTATCCAACGTCATGACAGGGTTTGATCGATCCAATAGCCCCAACCTGCAATTTTCTCAAAATGCCTACCCAGGCGATACTCGCTGCAACCGACGCCACCCGCACAGTAAATGGCACGAGATTGCTGCAAATGGACTAGTGGATATCGCATTTCTAGTGAACAGCTTAAATCGACTTCTCGCAGGAGAAAGTCTTAGTAGCTCGCTGCCAACTTCGGTGAATTCTGTTGTGCAGTGTTTTGAAAATGGTTGGGCCGCTCAAAGCACTGTTTCCGACGATGACCTATTTACGCCCGATTCCCAAGATGCGCTCCTTGGGGTATTTTTGAAGAATGCGCCGCCCCGAATTTGTTTGAGTTTGGCGAATTCCTTTCATGCTTGACTGGAAAAGCGGTCGAACTGAGTAAAACGACTACAGAGTCCACTCTGTTGGAGCAGTGTCTGATCGATAATGACTGCGTTCTGTTCGACGGTACAGATCTCGATGCCAAACGCTTCCATGACTGCTTGATTGGTGGCGAGAATCCACCCTGTAGTTCACATGTGTCGACATCGACAGTGAATCTAGAAGAATGTCTGGACCAATGCAGCTCTGACGCTCTGTGCGCCATGAACTGTCTACAAGACGACTTTTCACCATGGTTCGCTCAGACAATAAGCTGTGCAAGTGTTCTTTCCGATTCAAACCCCACAGACGCGGTACTCAATACTTGTCAAAAGCAGTTTGAAGAAGAAACAAACACAGCGACGGCGCTCCTGACTTTCCTGAAGCGGATGGCTTCAATCTCTCAAACTGCTTGCTCGAATGAGCATGAAACAGTGCTGCGACGTTTTTCATCCTCGAAAAGTGCTCCAACGAATGCAGCAAGCCCGACGATGAAATCCCGGTAGACTTTGCTTGTGTAATTCAGTGTATGGCGCTTTCCTAGAATGCGGCCGATGTAATTTCTAATTTTGCTGTTGTTCTGCCGTTGACTAGTAGAGCATACTCGACATCATATGATCGATGTTCGCCTCGCCTTCGCTATAACTCTCTCGAGCGCCCCTACTCGTCAAACTGAAATTCAACCCCAGCCTCCTTCATGATATCTTCCAGCTGCTGTTCAATTCGTCTCGCTTCCACTATATCTCCATTCTCGAATGCCGCATTCAATTCCAGTCGAAGCCTTTCCAGAGTACCTTGCAAATCAGGAATTTTCTCTTGCCCCGCTACTTCGACAAAATCAAACCTCGGTAGCTTCAGCCACGGCAGAGGATCCTTTTGAACAGCTCGATCACTATCTTGCATAGCAAATCCAGAGCGATTGTAACCCGATCCGTCTTTGAGAAAAGCCCGAGACCGGATTTTTTGTTCTTTCCATTCAAAAGCTGACTGATCCACCCATTCGCGGCGAATCCAAGAAACAAGGCTACAATCAAGACAAATGGGACAAAGCCGTCGGGAACGAACAATGAATCGTCTACAGAAGAGCTCCACAATGCAGAAGTACTGTGAATTTTGAATCAAATGCTTTTGCTGAATGTCGTGACAAATGAATCATCAACTGTGAATTTCGTTCCGGCCGACATGCCACTTGCTGACGGCTGATCCAGGCTACAGCAGTCTCTGATTTCAGCATTTCGCATGCGATGAGCGACAATAATGGAAAGTTAAACCTCCGTAACATCATCATCTTTACTCTGTTTTTCTCTCGTATCTTTATTTTTTTTGTCATGGACCTTTTTTTTTATTGCGGAGTATTTTTTCGGCCTCCTCCACACTTGAATACGGAAGCCGACAGACGGATCAGGCTCGAGTCGTGTCAAACGAGCGACACTCTTTTTGTGTGTAAAGGTTTTTCCATCCGTGGACAAAATCGTCACGAATACGTCATAGTGGCGTGGCGCAAGCATGCGTCGGTTGGTCCCATATGCTACTTTGTTTGCGATACAAATGTCTTGAAACGACATTTCGAATAATGTCCTGCATTTGGGGTGGAAAAATGCTTTCTGGCATCACACATCCCTTCACAGGTCGAGAACGTCAAACACTTTTTCATTCTTTGCCATAAGAACCACTTTGTGTCCCATTTTTCCGCAAGCGCAACAACTATTCGTAGTAAATTACTTTACATTACGAACCAGACGACTTCTTGAAGCTTGTCTGTTATTAACGATTAACATACCGACAAAACCGAGAGTCAAGCTCTGTTCGGAAGAAAGAAAAACGACGACGATGATTTGCGCAAGATCCCGAGAAATGTCGTCGGCGCCTCGACTGGGAAGTGTTTATGGGAGAAAGTATCACGTAAGAGCTGTATTTCAGAGCATTGCATTCATGACATTGATCGTCGGTGCTCTCCTTTACAACTCTGGTTCGATCACAAACGAGAAAACGATCTCTAGTCTCGCAGAACGCCCGATCACTTCACTGCTGCGACGTGACGATCATGCTGGTGTATTCACCAACCTCCAGCAAAGTAAGCGCATCGAGCCTGCTTCCTTCTTTGTTGACTACCACAAAGACTCGCACGAAAGTCGTCTTGAACACCCCGCTCTCGACGAACCGCCGAATCGTGCGATGAAATTCAAAAGCAAATCCCAAATGGTTGCTCGTCTTTTACATTATCGGGGTACTCTACATGTTTCTCGCCCTGGCGATTGTTTGCGATGAGTTCTTTGTCCCAGCGCTCGAAGAAATGGCCAGCAGTCATCATATGGATCTTTCCATGGATGTTGCGGGAGCGACATTGATGGCGGCAGGTACGATTTGTAATTGTGTTGACCGAATAGCGTATTTCATATTCTTATTTCATTCATTCATTCATTGCTCACTCACGAAACTTTATTATAAAAAGGCGGCAGTGCACCCGAGCTGTTTACAAGTCTCTTTGGAACGTTTCAAGAATCCGAGATTGGTTTTGGGACGATTGTCGGGTCGGCTGTCTTTAATGTGCTTTTCGTCCTGGCCATGTGCGCCGTCTTTGCCAAGGAGGTCCTCCAGTTGACGTGGTGGCCGCTGTTCCGCGATTGCTCTTGTTACACGATAGGTCTCGTCGTCCTCGTTACCTTTATGGCCTACGTTTCGCCGGGAGAGATTGAATGGTGGGAATCTCTCATTCTGTTTTCGATGTATGGGGCGTATTGTCTCATGATGTGGAAGAATGCCGAGCTCTACAAGTTTCTTACTGGAAAAGAACTCGTTCGACCTGAAGACTTGAAGGAAGAGAATGATGAAAAGGATGAACAGATTCCAGCGAACGAAGCCATAGTCGAACAGGTCCCCGATACTGAAGATGCTGGACAGGCCACCAACCGTTTGTCTTCCACCAATTCCACTGGAAGTGCTGGCAGTGCAAGAGGACTAGGAACTTTGCTTGGGAATCAAAATTTGACCAATTCCTCGTACTTCTCCTGGCAGGGTACCTTCCGAGCGGGTATTCTCAAATTGCTCCGAGATCCTGGCAACTGGGTGGATGTCGGTGGAGTAGGCATTGTCGCTAAAATGGCAGGAGATGCTGAAAAGGTCTTTCAAGATATTGATAAGAATGGAGACCACTGCATTGACCGTGATGAACTTCGCCTTTATTTGAGCATCTTGAGGCTCACGTATCGCCGGTGGAACTTGAGGAAGTCTTTTACTCGCTTGACGAAAACAAAGACGGGATCATTAGCGAAGAAGAATTTCAAAAGTGGTACACCGCTTCCAAGGAACTGATCCGATCGCAGGTCAAATCTGTGTTTGAATCACTTGACAAAGACAAATCTGGAACAATCGATAAGTACGAGGTGAAGGCTTTGCTGCTGGAACTAGATCCTCGTGTTACAGATGAAGATTGTGCCAACGCTATTGATGAAATGTACAAGCATGGGTCACGCGACGAAATCACTTTTGAAGAATTTGAAGACTGGTATGAGCACTCGATCATCTATGAACGTCAGAAGAAGGCTATCGAGGAAGACATGAAAGGAGTCTGGGAGAGCATTAATCCCCTTTCGGCGAGAGCTGGATAGCATGGCTCCAATATATTGTCATTCTTCCTCTGGTTGGACCAATGGCAGTCACTATCCCCGACGTGAGAGTCCCGGGCCGGGAAATTATTGCTATCTCGCATTTTTGCTCTCGATCGGTTGGATCGCGCTTTTGCATATGCGATGGTATCTTGGGCTGAAACAATCGGGTATACCATTGGTATTCCCCGGTTGTTATGGGCTTGACGGTACTTGCTGCCGGAACTTCTGTGCCAGATCTACTTACGAGTGTGATTGTCGCTCGTCGAGGATCTGGTGATATGGCCGTTTCAAGCTCTATCGGAAGCAACATCTTTGACATCCTTGTCGGATTGCCCTTCCCATGGCTTCTTTACAGCACCATTTATCAGGATTCGGTTTTCATCGTTTTGGAGAGCGTTGAGATCAACCTCATACTTTTGATCGGCATGCTTATCTTTGTAATTGCGTCCATCCACTGCCAAGGATGGAAACTGACGAAGACGCTTGGTGCTATGATGATGCTCTTCTACGTCGGATATTTAATCCAGGCGATTATCCAGGAACTCCCATTCGCCACTTGTATTGAGGGATAGAAATTTCTCACATCTCACTGTTCTGGATTTTGAACGAAAGTGGGGTTTTCATTTTAGATCTTGATTAAATAATTTTCAAACGTCGAACGACTTTTATTTGTACTGAGCTAGCTGTGTATTACTCCTCCGAGTTCAAGCAACCCTTTAGTAACTGTGTAAGAGCATTCTTGCCAGAAGCAGATTCGCGAAGACCAAGTCCCTGTTTCAACTCGCCTAGCTCTTCCTCTGTCAGGTCGTCCAATTTCAGTCGACCGGCCCTTAACTCTTCACTTTTGTGAGTGAATAGGGTCATTCTTACAACAAGCTCACTCTTCGATCCTGTCTGCGATATTCCAACAGCAGAGCATTTCTGTTGCAAGCGCAAAACATCCATTTCCTCAAATGAAGCAATGATTTCAGCGCCTGACCTCTTTGGAATATCATCATCAGAATATCGAAGGTAGGCCAAGGCATTCTGCAAGATAGCCATACCGTGCGCTGGACTTGTCAAGATGGATTCCGGATGAAACTGGACGGCCGCAAACGGAAGTGTCTTATGCTTGATGCCCATAACAATGCCATCATCACTCAAAGCAGTCACTTCGAGACACGAAGGAAGCCGCTCCCTGATTCCGTGAAGTGAATGATATCGAGCAACCTCGAACGTATCTGGAAGCCCGGTAAATATACTTCCTGCTTCTTTACCGGGATAAGTTAAACTGACCGGGAAGGCTTGCCGTGCATGGGGTAGCCCAAAACTCCCAGAGAACCTCCGAAGTGTTCGACCATACCTTGAAGACCAAGACAAACTCCAAAGGCAGGAATTCTGTTGTTCACCAAAAATTCAATTGTTGTGGACAAACCAAAATCAGAAGGATTCCCAGGTCCTGGCGATAGAATTACCATGTCTGGTTTCTCCCCTTGTCAATGAGAGCTTTCATCGTAGACAGCGCAGATGCACCGCTTCTCAATGTCCTTACTGTTGCTCCAGTTTGACGCAAGTAGTTGCCCAACGTATGAACGAACGAATCTTCATGATCGACCAGAATAACATTCTTGCCTTGTCCAGGCCGTTGTCGGTCAAGCTTGGCTACTTTGGCTTGAGCAGCAGCCTCTGCACTATCTTCCGGACCTTCCTGGACGATAGCATCAATCATTGCAGAAGCCTTCAATTCAGTTTCCAGTTCCTCGGCAACGGGGTTGAGTCATACAAAAGTGTAGCACCGGCACGAACCTCAGCAACACCGTTCTTCACACGCACAGTTCGGAGCGTCAGGCCGGTGTTCAAGCCTCCGTCAAATCCCACCATGCCTACTGCGCCACCGTACCAATGTCGTGGGGATCGTTCATTGTCCTCCACGAACTGAATGGCCCACGTTTTGGGTGCACCCGTCACAGTGACGGCCCACGTATGACACAAGAATGCATCGAGTGCATCAAACTCAGGTCGAAGGTACCCCTCCACATGATCAACTGTGTGAATCAAACGCGAGTACATTTCTATCTGACGACGTCCAATGACTTGTACGGATCCGGGTTCGCAGATACGGGACTTGTCGTTTCGGTCTACATCCGTGCACATGGTAAGCTCACTTTCTTCCTTGGCGTTCATCATGAGCGACTTGACACGTTGCGCGTCTTCCAACGCATCCGCTCCACGCGCTACGGTACCAGAAATGGGACATGTTTCAACTCGAATCGCTCCGGGGCGATAATCATTGTCCTCGGTTGCCTCACAACGAACAAACATTTCAGGACTAGCTCCGACCAAATACTCCTGCTCACCCAAATTGATAAGAAAACCATAGGGTGCCGGGTTGCGAGCTCGGAGTCGTCGGAATAATTTGGACGGAGGCGTATCCGCATTGAGCTTTTCGCGGAACGTCTGAGAAAGAACAGCTTCAAACAGATTTCCGACGGCAAACTCGCGCTTCGCTTTTCCACGCTCGCCGCAAACTCATTCACAGGAGTATCTCTTGGTGTAAAATTCGGTGTTTTGGCTTCATCAAACGGTGCAAACGGAACTGCTTCCGATGTTCGTGGCAACCCTTGCGTGGATCGGTTCTGAAAACTAAAATCATAAGAAACCGTCCACGAATCTCGCTTGTCTTGATCCACCACAACAATCTTGTCGGGCAAATACAGCACCAAATCTCGTTGATCATCATCACGCTCTTGCTTCAAATCAATGGGCTCGAACTGGAACGTGAGATCATAACCAAACGCCCCGTAAAATCCCAGCTGTCGACAGTCTCCTTGGTAAGCGAACATATCAACCAAAGCACGAACAATGGAAAAAAGAGACGGCTGTCGACTTCGATCTTCTTCACTAAACGACCCGACTTCGGGAGGAGGAACCACTTTGCTTTGATTTTCTTGGCGACTGCTTGTCCCGAACCGTTGATTTGAGCTTCTTCGACAATTTCTACTTCACTGAGCAAACCCTCGGCTTTCATTTTGTTGAGCGCTTCTTGCACCGCCGGCATGAGTACATCGCCTCGCTCATTGAGGGAATGAATATGACAATCGGAGCCTCGTCCCGATATTTCCAACGGCGGATCCACAAATCCGAGAGACCAACGCGCATACCTTCCAGGAAACTCATAACTACTCATGAGTAGTACACCCTTCTTTTCGTCGAGTTGATCCATGAGTTCTTCCATGATGGTAATACTGTTGGTTTTTCCTTCTGCGGCCGCCGCCGAAGTCGTCGCGTACGGCAAGGGCTCGACATTTGCCGTAATTTGCACACCGCCTTTGCTCGTGTACTCTCCGCCCATGGGACGCACAGGAGGTGCTCCCAAGGACAAGTTGCGTCGTGCGGCATCTTGACTGGCAGTCGCTACGCCTCGGCCTCCTGTTTGGGAACAATGGGAGCGACCGTCGCGGCGACGCACGTCTGTGGCCTCGGGGAAAGCGAGGAACGACAAACGCATCGCCGTGCAGTGTAGCGCACACTGTGTAAACTAGTAAGAATCGGATCATTCTTTTGTAAGTGTAGGATTGATTGAGAAATGTATCACGATGTTGCGTGAACAAAACAATTATTTGATGATTATTATTCTCTGCCAAACACTTTTTACGTGTCACAAAAGTAAGCCTTTGTTTTTGTCGCTTGGATCGATTGGGAGGCGCAGAAAGCACGCGGTGTCTTTTTTCGCAACGATCAGCGGTTGAAAACTGCCGCCGCAAATTGCGGAATAGGGACTCAACAAGTCCCGTCGCAACAGGCGTTCCTTTACTTCTATCTCTAATCAAGGACGTGTATTTTTAGGACGACTTGGTCGACAGAGGACGGATTTTTGTTGTATTTTTTGTTTCGTTTCTTGTTGTTGTTCAAGCTTGTCGTTATTACTCGTGTCATCAGACTACCGGTATTCAATCGAAATTAACATTCTCGCTATTATTACTAGTATGGCTCCAGAAAACACTGTGGAAGGCTACCTCGGCATTGACAATGGCACTCAAGGACTGTCAGTGGTCCTCACCGATTCCAATCTGAACGTTCTCGCAACCGGCGATTCTGCTTATGATTTCATCCCCAACTTGCCGGAAGGATGCTACGAACAGCGAGTGGAGAATTGGGATACAGCACTGTCTGCGGCTATGAAACAAGCCTTGGAGAAATTAAAGAACAAGAATATTTCATGGAAACCCCTCGCCATTGGCATTTCCGGACAAATGCACGGCGAATGCTTGATTGGAAAGGACGGAACGACACTGGGTCCGGTCCGATTGTGGTGCGACGCGCGCAATGCCGAAACGGCCGATGAACTCACCGAACAATACAAAGTCAAAATACCCAAACGAGTGACTTGTGCGCGCTTTTGTGGACATGTCGCACCAGGCCCGAGTTGGCGTCGCAAGTGGCGCACATTACGACTCCTGCTGGGTGGTGTGCATTGCGTTTGACCGACGAGTACAAGTTGGGCATTGGGGAGGCTTCGGGAATGTTTCCCATGGATACAGAAACGTTCAATTATCGAAGACGACCTTTTGGAACAATATGATAGTGCATTGAAAGAATCTGGTTTGTCGAGCAACATGTTGGATTTACTTCCTACACCCGTTCGAGCAGGTCAGGACGGAGGATCATTAACTGCACCGGCGCGGCACTGCTTCATCTACCGCAAGATTGTGTAGGAATTCCCGTGGCTCCTGCCGAAGGTGACCAAATCGCTGCATTGGCGGGGAGCTTGATTGGGAGTGCTGGGACTATTTCGTGTTCGTTTGGAACGTCGGTATGCGCCAATGTGGTGGGGATCGTCCGTTTCAAGGAGTTAGTGCTGCGGTGGATCATTTTGTGCCGCAGATGGAGCACCAGTCAATATGGTGTGGTTGCGCAATGGTACGACGTTTCTAAATACAATCGTGTCCTCCTATGGAACGGGCGACAACAGCATCGAAGATGCCTTTGCAAAAGATTATGCCCAAAGTAGTTGGTGCGCCTGCGGATTGTGGAGGACTACTGGCACTCCCTTTATGGATGATGAACCTGGTTTACATGTGGAACAAGGCGGCAGTGCTATGATTGTTGGATGGAACCCAGAAAACGCAAAAGCAGGCAACGTTGCTAAAGCAGCATTGCTGTCGACTATGTTCAATCTCAAAATGGGATGTCAAATACTGGATGAGCAAGGCTACCCACGCTCCGAGCTGGTGCTGACGGGCGGACTCGGCAAAACGCCCGAATGTGGTCAAATTTTAGCCGATGTGTTCAACACTCCCGTCAAGCTGTTGGCGTCGGCTGACGAAGGCTGCTCGTGGGGAGCTGCCGTGTTGGCCAAGTATCGACATGTGTGCCAATCCTCCGACTCATTCACGATGATGGATTGGGCTAGCTTTCTGCAGTCACTGATACCTCCCGAGGAGCTAACAATTCGATATCAGCCGATTGCAGAAAATGTACATGAATACGAAACAATGTTTGCACGATATCAAAACTGATCCACCTGCAATCACAAATCGCCGATGCGACTAGCGTATTGAAGAAATGAAAAGGTAAAGAGTGCTTGTAGTCTCGCTCACACTCTTTTCAAATAGAAATGCTATATTTAATGTAGATGTTTGATCTCTATTCGATTCTACTTCTCCGAAGCAGCCGCTAATTTGGCCTTGGAGGCAGCCATTTCCTGGAAAAGAAATCAGAGAGGTGGGGTCAGTTCTGCAACATCAATCAGGCTCGTCTCGCTTGCGAAAGTCTTACAGCAGCTGTTTTAGTTCTCGGTTTGTAGTGGTCCGCCGATCGAACGCTTTTGCATTTTCCGAGCTATATTCGATTAGAGAAAAATAAAGGCAAGGGTCAGCGAAGAAGGCGTTGCTATTTGGTCTTGCAGTATATAATTTGTCGATAACGGGTAGGCAAGCAGCTAGTTGGTTTTGTGTGCCTCGAAACTTACTTGAGCATCCAGTTGTGCAGGTACAGGAGGACTTCGTCAGCCATGATTTAAGATAAGAAAGATTTCGCGAACGTATTTATATTAGCAAGCTTTGCAAAGGATGCAATAAACAAGTAAATGACGCAAAGGTGCAAAACAAAAAACAGTCGTTGCTTTCATGTTGTGATGTTGTGCGACAAACTGAAAAAACTGACGTACGCCGTACGTACGCAGCATCATGTTGTGCATGCATGCAGTTGTGGTTGTGCTGTTTTGCATGCATGCAAAGCATCAAGTCGTCGCGCGCAACGCGCGAGGGGGCTGGCTAGGTTCTACCGGTAGGCTCTTCAACAAAATAAAAGGCAATTAATCGCAGCAAGTTTCCTGTTTTGTATTTCAACTCTGAAATTTTATTACGAAAACAACGCCTTGTATTCTTATACTTTGTTATCGATAAGAAAATCCTGCTCTTGCAACGATTACGAACGAACTATGAAACACCCTTACGCTGGCTTGGTGGCACTTACAATCACGCTAAATACAAAATATTGCATCAATAGCATCGCAGTTGATTAAATTACATTCTTCATTAATAATCATCCGCTGAAAGACTTAACGCCCGCGCTAATGCAATTTCTTCGTCGTCGTCGTGCAAGTACCCGTCCTCGTATCGCAACGAATGCGATTCATTTGATATACTCAATGCAATAGCTTTTTGCAAATTTAAATCCTTGGAATCCTCTACCGCGTCATTCGACTTCTTTTGAAACATTCCAAAGAACCCACGTCTCTTCTTTTCGCGGCGGGTCCTTTCTGTTCCGCAGGAATCATGGCCAAGGTCAACCGCAGTTCTTGCAGTTTCTCTTCTCCCCGAGCCCGCATTTCCGGAGTCGCGTGTCGTACACGACTTGCTCCCGACGGAGGCTCGTCCCATACACGTTCATCGGTGCGGCGATTGCGATAATACGATCGCAAGAGCAATTTAGGCGTTCCGTCCTTGGTGGCGCTTTCACAGACAGTCACTCGCTCGCACCATAAATCACCATCTTCAATGTCCACGGCAAGATGAGAGAATCGACTGGAGTCCACAGCAGCGGAATTCATTGTATTGATTTTCTTTGAAATTATAAAAAAAGTCGCGTTCGCAAGACTCAACGGATGGAATCGTCAAAGCGAATGAAGTTCTTTAGTTATAGAGATCGTGAACGTCTCTGCGCTTGCGAACCTTGTAGCCTTGATCGTCTTTTGAACAGACAAGCAGCAACAGGGAGGAATGGATATTGCAGATAGTCACAAATAACTTGAATTGAACCGTGTAAAGAATAGAAATGGAAGCGGAATATTTTTTTCGAGTCGCTTTTGTGCGAAGCGATCGCGCGTTTCCGGCAAACGACGGATGTTCTTCAAAACCCCAACGCTGATGCAGAAAGTTTTCTATTTTTCATTTACGAGTCTAGCCACTCGACTCTAGCGGAACAATCTTCTTTCGATCAAACAAGGCTGTTTGACCGACGCGATTACCTTCGTTGTTATACACATTCCATAGCAGACCCTCATTGATCTGAAACAACTGACCATGTTTCGTCACACGGACCGCTTGCGTATAGATTTGAAACCCCGTTCCACCGAAGCTTGGATCAGAGTCGCACGATCGACACGCAGATCCCCGGAGGAGCCGATTTCCTACTCGGGAGTTGAAAAATCTCTTCCGGTTCGTATTGAAAAGTCTCCAAGGCGGCCTTGTTGAAATAATTGTAGATGGGGTCCTCTTGCGTTCCGTGGGATAAAATGGCGAAACGAGTGTTTTCATGCGCGGCTTGCAAGGATGGAACCGACTCTTCCGCCATGTGCTCCAACAGTGTTTGGCCAGTGTATTGTTCAAGGGAGCGCGACGAAAACAAAAGCCATTCCGTCACATTGGCCACGCGGCCGGGTGGAGGGTCCGCATTATCTTCCGTCATGAATAATTCTACACGAGCCCGTGATGAAGGAGTACATTCATACATCCTTCGCGGCGTCGTTTTGTGTAATCCCACACGTTCGATGCTCCGCGTCGGCAGTGGAAAAGAAGTCACCCTTTGTGAAACGAGAAAGGATAGAATGCATCCGAAATACAAAAGCCTGAATATCATCGTCGTCGCCGTCGTCGCTGTTCAGAAAAACCCGTGCCTCTGAAACCGCTGACCTATTGATTTGAAATATAGAAACAAAAGAACAATACGCGGTGTTATCTGTGTTTTGATGATCCGATCGAAAACGTTTGTGGTGCATCCATGGTCGGAAAAATAATAATGGGAGGCGAACCAATTTTCCGCCGAACCTGTACTCTAATGCACTTCATAGCATTCGAAAGAGAGCGCACGCAAAAGGCACAAATCCGGAATAGACAAGTAATTCTCGCGTTCCCTTCTTTCTAGCAAAACAAACGAGTCAATTATAACTTATTTCTTACGCATTGTTTACTCATAAATCCAAGCACTGGAACAAGATTCCCACTCGGTGATTCCCTCGGGAAACCACAAGGCAATCTCGGCATTGGCCGACTCGACCGAGTCACTGCCGTGGCAAATGTTACGACCAACTTCAATGCAGAAATCACCACGAATGGTTCCCATGGCACTTTCACTGGGCATGGTGGCTCCCAACATCTTGCGTCCCTCCTTGACAACGTTCTTGCCTTCCCAGACCATGCAAACAACGGGTCCGCTGGTCATGTAAGCAATGAGACCGGGAAAGAACTTTTGTCCTTGAGATCGACGTAGTGATTCTCCATGTGTTCATTGCCAGGGGCGGTCAACTTCATGGCCACGAGCTTATAGCCTATTGAGAATTGTATTGAGGAGAATGATGAGTTTACCGATCGAAGGAAACAAAAAAACGGCAATCAAGAGTGAAATTCTACATACCCTTGGCCTCGAAGCGAGCAATGATTTGACCGACGAGTCCTGTACAATCAAATAAAAGAAGGGAAAAGAATGATATCAAGTGAGAACAAGGGTCATTTCGGAATATCGTGAAAGAATGACTCGGGGTCGCACCTCGCTGGACACCATCGGGTTTGATCTGTAAACGAAGGAAATTGCCGTGAGATAAAGGGTAATCAGCAATCAAACGATAATAATAATAATAATAATAGAATGAACATACCATGATGTAAGTGCGTTCCATTTTACTGTTGTACTTGAGAGAAAGGAGAGTTGTTGGTCGCAATGAAATTTTGTGAGAAATAAAAAACGTTCGTTGCGACGTGGAGATGATGTTCCTGTGGCCGAAGATTGTGGCCGTCAAAATGGATTCACCGAGACGACAGACAGACGAGCGACCGTTGCGCGGGTGTTCGCGCGCAACTGCGAGCGATCCTCTCCGACGGACAAAGAAAATTTGAAATCCTTTGCGCGTCTTTTCACGATAATAAAAAGCCTTGACAGCCTATTATTTGCAGCACGTGCCTCGTGTTCAATCAAGAAGAAGAAGAAGTCGAGTATAAATCGAGTTCTCTATCATTATAAAACAACCCGATACGATGAAGCCAATACCCGATAACATTAAAGAGATTCTTGGACAGCTCGATGGACCGCAACAAGTCGCTTTGAAGGCGTATATTGGCACTTTGCGAGCGGAAATGAAAGATCTCGAAGCGCAAGTGCACGCCTTGCAGAATCCCGCGCCCGATCACGGTCACTATCATGGACATGAGCTTTGTATGATCGATCACGGGCACTCGGAGCACGCGCATGACGATAAGAAGGAACATGCGCATGGACACAAAGAACACAAACATGAGCACAATGAGCATTGCGATCACAAAGAACATGATCATAAAGAGCACGACTACAAAGAACATGATCATAAGCACAATGAACATTGCGATCATAAAGAACATGATCACAAGCACACCGAGCACTGCGATCATAAAGAACATCATGATCATCACAGCCACGAACATGAACACAAGAAACATCATCAGCATGGTCACGACGAAGTACCGGCCTGGAAGAAGAAAGCGATGGAGAGCGATCCTACAGAAGCTCCCTTTGGTGGAAGTTGGAATACGGAGTCCAACGTGAATGCCAAGGATGATCACATGCAAGAGTAAAGTAGTGGGCCGAAGTCGTGTGCGAAAGAAAACCAAAAACACAATCTAATTTCCATACTAAATTGATATTACTCTAATAAGAATGACAGACAGCTAGATACGCGAGCCAAATTAGAACAGTGGCCCAACTCATTAGTCCAAATCAGGCAAATCATCCATGTCGTCGACTTCATCAATATTCGAATTCCATCATCGTCGTCGCCCATACCACCCATGCCTCCGCCCATACCGCCAAACTTGGCCATGAGTTTTTGCATGACAGGGCCGACTTCAGGATCGCTCATGAGCTCTTGCATCTTGGCCGGGTCCGGCATTCCTCCACCCGTCATCAAACCTTGAAAGGCGGCCATGACCTTGGGGTTTTGCATCGCCGCCACCAACTCGGGATCCGACATGAGACCTCCCAGCATGCTTTGAAGTCCATATTACCTGTCATTCCACCCGGCATACCCGGCATGCCGCCCGGAAAGCCAGGCATGGTACGGGGCGCGGAAGATTGCTTCTTGGCTTCTTCTCGTGCTTGTTTGATTTCTTCCGCTCGTTTTCGTAGTTTCTCTTCTTCTTTGATGCGATCCTCCGCTTGCTTCTTTTCTATTTCAATGTGCTTTTCGGTCAAGAGTTTCAGATCTTCTACTGTACCTTCATCAAAATCAATGGCCTGCGCCTGACTCAAATCTTTCAAAGCGGCTTCCCAGAGTCCCAACTCTTTGCGTGCCTTGCCTCGCATGCGCAATGCCTTTGCGGAATCGGGATTCTCTTTCAATGCAGCATCGCAATCTCGTTCCGCGGCCTTTGGCTTCCCCAATTGCAACAGACAGTATGCCCGGTTCGCGTACACGAGGGCGGAGGAGGCGCCGCCAAAATGGCTGCCGTGTACTCTTCGACGGCCTTGTCCCAGTTTTGGGCATCCTTGGCGTCGGCCGCATTCTGCTTGTGTTCGGCTGCCTTGTCAAAGTCTTCGGCGGGAGGACTGTACAGAGGGGGCAGATCTTCGTCGCTGCTGCCGGCGTCGTTCATTTCCGCGTCTTCTTCTGTACCCGTATCTTCTTCTCCACCGAGTTGTTGAATCTTTTCGCGTAGGCTTTGAATGTACGATTCGACCAATTCTGGATGCAGAAAACGGCAATGTGTTTATTAAATAAAATGTAACCTCGAAACAATAAAATAAACAGGGGCGAAAACGACTTACCTCGATCCGAAGAGTCGAGTTTCTCGAGTGCCGTCTCTACAGCTGTCGGTGTCATGATGTCTCTTTTCAATTGATTTTCTGTAGTTGCTTCGCTCAGCAGATTCAAATCGATGCAACAGTTAGTTTTAAAAAAGTCCGAAAATAAGAAAGAACTGATTATTTACTCTGCAAGATTCGAGTTACTAATAAGGGAAACGATAAGGTTGCTATGCAAGTGAAATCAATCCTTGTGTGATCGTGCGGATCGCTTCGAGATGGTTGGGTTCGCTTCGACAATGACTTACCGGTATCGAGAAACCAGTGAAAAACTTCCACGTGGCAATTGAGACACGGACTGCCTGATTCAGCACCGGTCATAACGTGAGCTTTGATGGACAGTTGAGTAACTACATTCTGTTCTCGATATGTCGTGTCTGCTCCAGACGAGTCTTCTGATATTATTTTCTCTAGCTAGCGCTTGCTACCGAATTCTAGAGCCTGGAATACACTGCAGAGTAAACCGACATGGTGATGGCAGCTGAAGGAATCCCTCTTCCGTAAGCAACTTGCCATCCATGAAAGAGTCGCTGACCCACACTTTTCACGCCTCCTTCCCGAAATATATCTCGAACAGCCGAAAGTGCCGAAAAGCGAACCTTCCAGTCCATTGACGACTGCACCCACGTTTTCATTGTGTCTAGTGGCAATCCCACTAGCCAGAAGGCGAGACCCGCGGCCCCACCCGACACTAAACTGGTCGAAAACGTAGGTGATTCACCGGGAGGAGTCAAAAGTCGAGCGTCCCTTGCATAGCACAAAAGAACAATCCACAGCCCAACCCATCTCGCCATACAGTCCAGGAAGCGCCTCTCCAGAGAGCTCGTATCCCTTCGGGTTGTGTCATGGAATATCGAATGACATCCCAGCTATTATGAAATTGAGCGTGTGTCAGTGATTGTTGACACGCTTGCTGTGTATGCTGCGCAATCAACTGATTACGAACAAACTCTACGGGCGTCACAAAGAGCGCCGCATTCACTGCTCCACCCATGAATCCGCACAGAAACCGATCCCAGTAATTTAACGAGAGCGTGTCGTTGAGTGTTTGTTGTTGTTGATTCGAAAAGTGTTTGCAATCGAGTATCCATAACAGAGTCACATTATTGACAGCAAAGATTGTTGATTTATATATAACTTGAGCCGCCAGAGGCAAACCCAGTCCAGTGTACAGTGCGGGCAATCCTCCGTGTTGCAGTGTGTGTCGAAGTACTTGGAGCGGTGTTTTGGGAAGTAATCCCACGTTTTGAACAGACGACGCTTGCATTTTGGTGCGCAACACATCCATGGGGTACAGCATAATCGTGCTGGCAATGCCGGAACAACTTCCTGCGACAATGGAGTTGCGCACCAACGACGACCGCGAAGGTTCTGGTGTCGTCATTATTGGAAGCTGGCTCGTTTGGAACGGCACGAAGACGACCCTACAAATAATATTCAACGATGGATGAATATAGTAATATACTGTTTCATTTAGAGCAACGAGGTGCTTTGGAGTGACAATAAACAAATAAAATGGATCGATATTTTATTTATTTATTATTTTTATAAAAAAATAATAATAAATAAGCGTTTTGTCGTAAAAAAGAAGCGCGGGTGAATTTCGCGGTTCCTTCATTCCCGGATCTATTCAGTCTTGGGTCATGCATGCCGACTGCCGACTGCCGACTGCCGACGACCAATCCGTCTGGTCTCCAACCGTCGCGATCCTTTTCCTCCTCTCTCCTCTCCATCACAAATCACAAAAGTGGTGACTCACTCACTCGATCCTCGCTGTCAACCTTTAATTATCAATCAAACCTTATTATTCTCAAACTGTACATTACTTCGATACAACCAAGAGCTACTCACCTTGGTTGCATTATCATTACTTCGTCTCTGCTAGACTCTGCTACAAGATTGACGTCGACGAGAGAAGAACAGGCCGACAACACTACCAGTATCTTATCAAGAATATTATCTCTGGGCGCAGTTTCTCTCATATATCAATTAATTTGCAACAAGAAACATGCAGATTATCATGACTGTATTTGCATCCGTGCTTGCTGTCACACTTCAACGGAGAGTTGTCGGCTTTCAACGACAAGCACGAACAGTTCGCAATCTTTCATTGCTCTATGCCAAAGGTAAGGTCGTTGTTGTTCATTCTTCCTGCTTGTAGTATTATTTATGAATACTTCAATCCTCACATCTTCTACTAATTTATTCTTTACACACAGAAGAGAAAAAAGAGAAGAATGCATTCGCCTCGACGATTATTTTACCCGATACCCCATTTTCACAACGAGCCAATGCAGTCGTCCGCGAACCTGAACTGCAAGCCTATTGGAAAGAATCGGGCTTGTATGACAAGCTTTCGGAACAAAACGCCGCGGCGGGGCGTTTTGTATTGCACGACGGGCCTCCTTATGCCAATGGAGACCTTCATTGTGGTCATGCACTCAATAAGATTCTCAAAGATTTTGTCAATCGAAAACAACTACTCAACGGCAAGCAAGTACATTACATACCCGGATGGGATTGCCACGGTCTTCCCATTGAATTGAAAGTTCTTCAGACAATGTCATCGAAGGAGCGCAGCGGTTTGACTCAGTCACGCTCCGTCAAAAGGCGGCTGCCTTTGCCAAGGAAACGGTCGAGAAGCAGTCGGTGGCGTTTCAGCGATTCGGTATTTACGGCGACTTTGAAAAGCCGTACTTGACTCTGCAGCCGGAATTTGAGGCAGCTCAGATTCGGGTATTTGGAGAAATGTTCAAAAGGGATACATATTTAGAGGACGAAAGCCGGTGCACTGGTCTCCCTCGTCGCGGACTGCCTTGGCGGAAGCTGAGTTGGAGTATCCCGAAGGTCACGTGTCAAAGAGTATTTATGTTGCGTTCAATGTCGACAAGCCGTCGCAGGCACTGGAAGACTATCATTCTGCTCAAGATCCTCTAAAGGTGGCCATTTGGACAACGACTCCATGGACCATGCCAGCGAACTTGGCCGTTGCCGTCAACTCGGATTTGAATTATTCGGTGGTTAGCCACGGTAAAACAGGAAAGTTACTGGTAGCGACAGATTTGGCCGAGTCTTTGGCAAAGAAATTTTCCTTGCCCGAAGGAGAAGCGTTTGACGTAATGGCGACATTCAAGGGTTCAGACCTGGTGGGAACGACTTATCAGCATCCTCTCTATGAGCGCAAATCCCTGTCTTGGCGGGTGGTGACTATATTACCACTGAGTCAGGTACTGGTTTGGTGCATACCGCTCCTGGGCATGGTCAAGAGGATTACCTCACAGGACTGAAGAATGGATTGGAAATACTGAGTCCGGTGGATGATGTCGGAAAGTTCACCGCCGATGCTGGTGAGAAATTTGTGGGATTGAGTGTCCTGGCCGAAGGCAACCAAGCCATCATAGACGCGCTTGCTGAAACAGGTGCGCTATTGAAAGCGGAGGACTACGGTCACAAGTACCCATACGATTGGCGAACGAAGAAACCGACGATTTTCCGTGCAACCGACCAGTGGTTTGCGAGCGTGGAGGGCTTTCGAGATTCAGCCTTGCAGGCGATTGATACGGTGAGTATCTATTTGAATTTGACTATTTTGATATTGTTTATCGCGGATGAAGAAAGCTTTCATACTATCCTGAGGGTCTGAGCAATTTGCTATGTTGATCAATGTGAAACGAGCTTTTAACCCTGACGCATGCAGTAATGATTTCTGCAAAGAATCTGCCCGGCCTTTACTAACAGCTTTTGCATTCGCGCAGGTCAAATGGGTTCCTGATGTAGGCAAGAATCGAATTACTGCATTTGTCAGTGGGCGTGGAGATTGGTGCATTTCCCGACAGCGATCGTGGGGAGTCCCTATACCTGTTTTCTACGACAAGGAAACGGGTAAAGAAGTTCTGCTGAACGAAGACAGTCTGCGGCACATTCAAGAGTTGTTTATGAAGCACGGCAGTGACTGCTGGTGGAGCATGGACGAAAAGGACCTTTGCCGGATAGTTACAAAAACGAAGCCGAAAAGTGGGTCAAAGGAACGGATACCATGGATGTGTGGTTCGACTCGGGTTCAAGCTGGGCTGGCGTTGCACAAACACGAGATGAGCTGGCCTATCCTGCAGACATGTATTTGGAGGGTAGCGACCAACATCGCGGATGGTTTCAAAGCAGCTTGTTGACGAGTGTCGCCAACAATGACCAAGCACCGTACAAAACTGTGCTTACTCACGGCTTCGTTCTAGATGAGAAAGGCTTCAAGATGTCCAAATCACTAGGCAATGTTGTCGATCCAATGCAAGTGATTAAGGGAGGCAACAATCAAAAGCTAGAACCAGCCTACGGCGCTGACGTGTTGCGCCTGTGGGTGGCAAACTGTGACTATTCAAGTGACGTATCCATCGGGCCCAACATCATCAAACAAACGTTCGAGAGCTACCGCAAACTCCGCAACACCGCTCGTTATATGATTGGAAACTTGGCTGACTTCGTACCGGAAGGTCAACCAGGAAGCAACGCTGTCGCCTACGAAGATCTGCCTTCAATGGATAAATGGATGCTAGGCCGACTCAGTACGGTGTTGAAACTTGTCGACGAGGCCATGAATGAATACCAGTTTCAGCGAGCTGTGCAAGAAATTCTTCGGTTCGCGACGGCTGATCTCTAATTTCTACTTGGATGTCGCCAAGGACCGATTGTACATTTCCGGCATTGATGATTTCCGAAGGCGGAGTTGCCAAACAGTCATCCAAAAGTGTTTAGAAGGTTTCTCCAAGGCGATTTCCCGCTTCTGCCTCACATGGCGGAAGATATTTGGCAGAATTTGCCTTACGAGACAAGTCACGAGAGCGTGTTTGAAGGTGGCTGGCCAGCAGATCTTGCTGCCTTTCCTGACTTTGCCACGGAAGAATGGGACCTTGTTCGTGAACTGCGCGACGATGTCAACAAAGTTCTCGAAGCAGCACGTAACGACAAACTGGTTGGAGCCTCGTTGGATGGCGCGGCTTTTGTATATGTAGAGGACGATAAAAGAGAGCTATTTTGGAAAAGCTTGTTGGTGATGAAAGTTTGATTTCGCCTCCCGTAAAACCAACGGCGTGGACGAGCTAAGAACGGCACTAATGCTGTCACAGGTCTCGCTCGTCGAAAGCGAATCAGCCTTGAGGGAAGCTTGCGACGAAAAGTACATTTCCGGCAAGGATACAGCAAGCGGGTGTATCGTGGGAGTTAGAAAAGCTTCTGGAGAAAAGTGTGGTCGCTGTTGGTTCTACGACGAGCAAATCGGAAAACACAATCTCCCTCACGCCGATGCTTGTCAACGATGTAACGAGGCCATCTCATCATGGGAAAAGAAAGCAGGGCAAACATTTGTACGACCAGAGGCCGCTGAGCAACCCTTAGCATAGAATTCACTTTTTTATATAAGACTATCTTCTCCTATTTGTAAAATAAAACCTCCCCATCTTTGAGT
This sequence comes from Fistulifera pelliculosa, assembly GCA_026008555.1. Lineage (NCBI taxonomy): Eukaryota > Bacillariophyta > Bacillariophyceae > Naviculales > Stauroneidaceae > Fistulifera > Fistulifera pelliculosa. The sequence goes on along the minus strand of BROJ01000058.1, from coordinate 103,818 downwards.
GTCATCTTGCTTTTTGACGGTCACACGCAAAGTTGGAATCATATCGTTGCCGTCCTCTGCTTCACAAGTGCAACTCTCCGGCGAGATCAATCCTTTCAAAAGTGCCGACCACACGATGCGGCCAAAGACAGACACACTGATGGTACTCGTGCTGAAGACGGTCGCCATGGCTGCCGCCGGCTGCCCTCGCAAGCCAGGAATCCGCAGTTTCACAACAATCTCGTCCATCGTTTCGGTCCATTCGCAACCATTGTCGTCTACGCCAGGAATGCGACTTGTACTTTCGTACCCCGTCATGGAGATTCCGGAAAGAAATCCGACCGGAAGAGGCTTGTCCAGATCTTCCATGGTCAAACCTAGATCACTGACGTCGACGACGGATGCTCCATGTTTCGTGTTGAGACGGGCTCCTGTTTTCGTCACAGTGAATGCAGCCGCATTCGTAATGCAACAAAGCGAAAGAACAAACACGTGCTTGAAGAGCATGATTGCTTTACCTTCTTGGAGTTTGCTAATAAGCTACGGAATGGAAGTAAATTTTATTTTTTGTGAATTTGTGAGTCAGTTTCATTTTTTTCCTTTCTTATCGACAGAGGACGCGCAACATAAAAGGACGCGCCCGCCACATCAAATATGTGAAGCACGGCGTATCGGTGCGACATTGACGCTTATGCCGAACCCAGGGCTTGACCATTTATATTCATGCGAAAACGATGGTCGACGGTTGGACGCTCCGATTTTTCACACCATCAACGACGTCTCCGAACAATCACAACAATCAACATTCAAACGATCATCAATCGCATTGTTGGTTTTCTTTTGATTTGTTTTGACATGATAAAAGATATTGTTGCAGTTAAAAAGGCGTACAGGGTATTTAAGAAGTACGAATGCCCAGAAATTGACGTACGAAAGCATGAAACTCTCCATAAAGAACTTGATCCGGCTGCTCGTAGCGCTTGTGCTCTCATGTCAGGCATCTCACGCCTGGGAATGGTCCGACTTTGTAGGGACGGATGTGCCACCACCTGCTCTGGCGACATTGTCGCTGGAAGAAGTCTCCGAATTACGCGCTCGGGACATTAAACGTCGTTTAGCCCGAAATCATGGCTACTCGGCCGACGAATTGGCGCGCATGCTGGACAAGAAAGAACTCATTCATGCACTTGCTTTTGAAGAAGAGAAAATACGTTTAAAATATGAAGATGAAGTCAAGCGCGTGCTGTTCAAGCGAGGTATGATTACAGCAATCATCACCATCCTTGTCATTGTCTGCTGGCCTCTTTTGCAACAGGCTTACGAAGTAGCGTCCGTGAACTTTGTAGTGTACACGGACCGGAAACGACACGAGGCCCAGCGGTGCTGGGAGTTGAAATCGTACGCTGGAATGCTCGGATGTACCATCATGTTCCTTCTCGATTTAATGCAGTTCTGGTTGAATGCCTCCATTCTGTTGTCGTGGGTCATGCGCTCCAAGTATTTCTTTCCCACACCTTCATTACCGTTACGACCGGGACAACTCATGGGAGGAGAAATTGCGCGCTCGCCCATGGCCAATTACGGCTTGAATGTGGGTCCAATGGCGGTTTCGTGGGTCATGCGGTTCGTGTATGGACGAACACAGAGCTGGACCGGGCGTGCTTTGTCCAGAGCTCATCAGCAGCAGCGACGGACTACTCGTGAGAACGAAAGTGAACAAGAACGGGCTGCTCGAAAGGCTCGGAAACAAGCGAGGCGGGAAGAAAAAGAACGACAAGCTGCCATGGTTCCAAATAGTACATTGCCAGAGGATTGGATGCAACCGAGCAGTGCTGGTTCCGACGAACAAAGCAACGGAGCACCACCATTCACAACCACAAATCATAATAACAATGGCTCGGAAGGAACTCAATACCCGGTTCCCAAAAGTAGGGAACATGAGGAGTTTCTGGAGCAAATCGATAGTCACGTGTCTGAGTTTGATGAATTGGACTGAGCTGAACCAATTTGCAACATAGAAAATCCCCGTTACTTTTGATTCGAAAGCTTTGGTAGCAAGAGTAATGTTGATCAAAGACGCTGTCGGGAAATCTAGCTTGGTCGGTCCTAACTTCAGTCAAAATAATGGTTTTTGGCACGAGGGCGGAAAAGGAGAACGAGGAAAAACCGGCATTGAATTGGATACCGTATCGGGTACCGGGACCTAGCTGTATAACGTCATTACTTCAATAAGTACCATTCGTCGGTTTTCGTCCACGTTCGCTTTATCGACTTACGACGTACAGGAATACATTTTGTATGAGACTCATGTTCGGAAGACGACAACGTGTGTCAGTGTCATGTGGCTGCTTTGATTGCGCTACAAAATAACTCTCAATCATTGCTGCGTTTTCATGGCTTTCTATACGATTTATAGTCCAAAGAGTCCATCGGCGAATAAAATCTTAAAGTGTACCGAAGATCATAGTTTGTCCATGAAGTGACCGAACGAAAGACCAAAGACCACACCTCCTCGCGGCCACAGACTTTTGGAACGGAGGCTTCGCGTAGAGCGTTTTGGCACCGCGCCCGCGAGTGCCAGCAGTCGCAAGAGCGGAGCAAAGTTGCTGTGATCCGTATCGGTCATCTGGTCTTTTTGTTGTTGCAACAACTACACGTTCGAACATTGCTTTTCCGTATTATATATTATATACGAATAGCAATTAAGAATGGCAGATGAAGGAGGTGATCAAAATGGGGCGCTCATGTCGGACCCAGTAGATGTTATCATCGAGAAGCTGTTAAGGTCAGTCAGTGCATGCGGACGGAGCAGCAGCGAGCGGTGTCTTTGAAATGGCGAGAAAATACTTCAGCAATAGCGGAGGTTGATTTCGTGTTCATGTAGGATTCTAGGTCGGCGATCTGCAGAGGCAATTTGAAATTTGCAATCGATTGCTGCGGCAGTTTGTAGTAATCGTAATTTGATGCACTCGAACGCGCACATGCTAACTTCTCCTCTTTCTTCTTCTCTTGACACCTCCAGCGTCCGAGGAGCCCGCCCAGGTAAACAAGTAGACCTTTCAGAAGCTGAAATCAAGATGCTTTGTCTTCGAGGAAGAGATTTGCTAATCGGACAGCCCATGTTGTTGGAGTTGGAGGCACCCATTAAAATCTGTGGAGATGTACATGGACAATACTACGATTTGCTTCGTCTCTTCGAATACGGAGGATTTCCGCCCGAATCAAACTACGTCTTTCTAGGCGATTACGTTGATCGCGGAAAGCAGAGTCTCGAGACTATCTGCTTGCTGTTGGCATACAAGATCAAGTATCCTGAAAACTTCTTCATTCTTCGTGGTAACCACGAGTGCGCCTCGATCAACCGTATTTATGGTTTCTATGACGAGTGCAAGCGAAGATTCGGAATTAAGCTCTGGAAGACGTTCACCGACTGCTTCAACTGCTTGCCATGTGCGGCGGTCATTGATGAGAAGATTTTCTGCATGCACGGAGGTCTCAGTCCGGAGCTTACCAGTCTCGATCAAGTGAAGCGCATTGTTCGGCCTACAGATGTCCCCGACACAGGTCTACTCTGCGATCTTCTTTGGTCGGATCCCGATAAGGAGATTGATGGATGGGGTGAGAATGACCGGGTGTGTCGTTCACTTTTGGAGAAGACATTGTAGCCCAGTTTCTGCATAAACACGATCTCGATTTAATTTGCCGGGCTCATCAAGTCGTCGAAGATGGATACGAATTCTTCGCCCGCCGGCAACTCGTCACGTTGTTTTCGGCGCCGAACTATTGTGGAGAATTCGACAACGCAGGTGCCATGATGAGCGTCGATGAAACTCTCATGTGTTCTTTTCAGATTCTGAAACCAGCAGAAAAGAGACAGCGCTTTGCTTTCCAGGGTGGTGCGCAAGGAAGGCCTGGTACCCCTCAGGAGCAGGCAAATAAAGCTCTACCGAGTGTGTTTAAAATTTGGATCGGGTCACATTTTCTTCATGTGTGTGCATTCCGTTTTGATTTCACTCTCTCTTCAGTGTCGTTTGGTGTAGTTGGACACTCGCAATCTTTTGGCTCTGTGGTAGGGGTACAATAATGCCTAAACCCTTGGCTATTAATCTTCTTTATTATGTTTACAGCTTATTATCGTTCGTTGTACGAATTGTTTGGATCGCTAGACGACTTTTCTAGTTAGGATGTGGGTAGGGCAACACAATTGTTTTATCATGCGAATGGTCGCGATTCGTAATCGACCTCGCAGATAGTACTAATGGTTTAGCCATCCTTAGTTTTCCATTAGCTACTCCGGGAGTCGAAAGATGCTTCGCATTCCGTGACGTGTGAGGCACCTACCGGTACCGTTGTTTTCGCTGTCAAAAGCAAGGTGCGCGGTCCGGGAAAATTCCGTGCGTTGAGTTTTGAATCAAAGTTTATTGTTCAAACAACGTCTGTTACAAGACTCGAAAGGTGCGCGGTGCGAAATTGTTCTGCTTTCTTCGATCATTTTGATGCAGCAATGACAATCATGTGGCGCTTGCGCATTCCTCGGCATTCTGCTATTGGCCATTTTGTTGCGATCGTTCCTGTTTATGGACATGTCCTTAGTGTTCTTGCACTGACACTAATCTCCGTCCTGTTTTGTATCTTTTACACCGAAGGCCTTCTAGATGAGATGGAACAACAAGTCAAGCAAGCCGAAGAAGCTCTTGCAATGTCGAGACACGAGCTCTCGAATGTACAAGACGAGATCCGTCAATTGCTGATACAAAGTCAAGGCAACCTATGAGCTATTTATGAAAACGACAGAAGCTACTTTGCATCACCTAGCCAAGGCAAGTCATGTGAATTGATTTCATTCCTGCTCTTCTCTCCCCAGACCTCCAGGCGATAAATGGTGATCCGCCCGTAGAAATCGGTGGGGTCGTCAAAGTCAAGTTTGATGGTCCTGGTAGTTTTGCTTGACTCGCGCAGCGAACGCGTCTGGAGATCGTGAACATCATCAAATTCAATAGTATCGTCGACAAGAATCCATTCGTCTTGCTCATTTTTAATATAGACAGAACACGTCTCGGCACAAAACCCAGCTTGAAATTGTATCCGTAATTCGTCGGGCATGACTGGCCTGCAAAGTCTACGATAAACCAACAACCCTGGCCTTTGGTTTCTGCAGTTCCTTCCGAATTCCAGCAGCTGGAACTGTTCTTCGTATCCAAGGCATTGAGAGGACCATACTGTTTTGCGTTTCGTTGTAATATAGAGGACGCTCTGTGAAGAATTGAGTAGTGAGAAACAAAATCATGAGCGTCCGAATGAAATACGCGAAAACGACTCACTTTGCAGTGGTTCCCGTCGAAGTGAGACTTAATAAAGTCCTTGGCTGTTCCATTGTATATTTGCTTTTCCGGTCTAGTCGAGGTGAACTGTTTTCTCTTCACGCGACAACATGACCATCATCACGAAACCTCTCTGTCGTTTTTTCGAAATACTCCGCCGTAACAAACGGCAACCGTCGGCAATCGTCTGTGTTCGTCCAACTCTCGTTCTTGGCGCGCCGTGGTGCCTTGACACTCTAGAATACCGGTACGATTTGCAGAACGAAATGAGGGTTCAACGGAGAACACGACCGGTTGCTGTCACAACGAATTACGAGATCTCGTCTTTCAATAATTCTATCATCAAGCGAACTCATTGTTGTGATTGTTGTGTATGATAGTAACAAGATAACAATTAATCAGCCCGTTTTAGTGCTTGCAGGATTGTGAGCAAGTATAGACTCATCCCGCTCGATCGAGAGTCAGCTGCTGCCCCGTGTCGCAAAGCTCACTGTAAAGTCACTCAACAACAGTTGAATTATCATGGTGAAACGAACACGAAAGGAACATTACGTGGCAGGATTTGGGGATGGCTCTGCTCCGGAGGTGCAGGTCGATCATCCGGAACAAGAACAGAACCGACTTTCGCACCACATTCGACACGACAAGCTAGCCGAAGAGGTTGTTCGGAAAGTAAAACAGCACAGAGACTATCACGGATATCCCCTTCAGATCGATGGGACCCTTATTTAAACGGCGGACACGAAAGAATGCGTGGTTATCGGAATACAATCAGTGCAGTGGATCAGTGGCAATATTCTGCGTTTGCTCTGCTAGCGTCGGTCGTCCTCATGATCGCGTTATGCTTGCACTTGATCTCGGATAGCGCGAATGAAAGGCGGAAAAATGTATATTCTTCCAGAAGCCGGAGAGCTACGCCAAGTCGTATGCAGAAGAAAACAGATGTTTGGGTACCAGATGTGGATGAACAGCGCGAACAGGAAGAGCAGCACCAGCAAGAAGCACAGGCAAACAGACCATTGCATGCATATCAACACCCGTATCCAGCCCGCCTTCAACAGAGAGTTCCGCAACGGATCTTAACACCCGACCCGTCTCCCATAATAACGAAAATGTAGCGAATTCAATAGCGCGGCCTGCGCCAACCGCATCCGGATCATCTCATCTCTCCACAGGAGACCCTTCGCCACGCAAAGTACGTACATGAATCCCTCGGGAGGAGGTATGCTTTACCGTGCCCCAGAGTCCATGGTCCGCACTCCAGCTCGATCCAATGTAGCATCTTCGATGTTCCTGGAGACACTCACAAGCACACGCCATTGCGTTCCGATCATCCGCACCGGAACCCGAGCAGCAACCCGACAACGCCCGTTTATGAAAAGCACACAAATCCGACATATACTGGCCAAAGGGCTATTGCGCTGGAAAGTCGAGTCTCGTCATTCGGTTCATTGGTAGGATCGGGCTCGTTAGATGATAGTGGTCCACTGGATGAAGAAGTGGGGACACCGGACGGGAAACTTCGATGCGCGGATCCCTGGATTTTGGAGGGTCTGCTTCGTTCGAGTGCTCCCATGGTAGTGATGATGTCGATGAGACCGAACGAATGACAGGGCGATCGAAGCCGAGACCTTTCAATGGCATGCCGCCCGACTGGACGCAAGAGACTCCTCGTGTTACCAATATGAAACCCATTCTATCATCCGACGCCGGAAATGCCAGCGACCCGTGGCATAATGTTGGCCTTCAACCTCCATCAGGCGATGGCTCCTTGGCTTTTGCAACTCCACCAGCTGTCAAAGTTCGACCGAACCACGCGAATGAGACCGATTACCGAATACCATTTGTTCCTCATTTGGGTCCTGAAGTTTCTGCTCCTCCTGCATTAATAAATATCAATGCTCTCCGATTGCATCAAATGGAATCAGGGAGCGTTCCACATTGGGCAGCCGAATCATTCTCTGAGATCATAATGGGCAACGATTATTCCGAGGATTCGTCTTCGTCGAGTTCGACAGTCGATAAGATCCTCCAATGATCCTCGAGCAGGAATCGATCACAAACGGAAAAATCTTATTGATTTTACGAACTCAGCCGCTTCTCTTCAAGGAGCAATCGATTTTGATAAGCTGGAGCTCACTGAGGTCATTGGAGGCGGCGGCTTCTCCACAGTATGGAAGGCCAAGTGGCGCGGGACGCCGGTTGCAGTCAAGATACTCACTGGTTCAGCACAAAGTAAACATGTGCCCAAAGCTGTACTGGAGGAATTTGTCGCGGAAATCAATCTACTGAAGGGAATGCAGCACCCCAATATATGCTTATACATGGGCGCTTGTGTGCTACCTCCAAACCGGGCAATCGTAACAGAGCTAGCTGCTCACGGGTCGTTATGGGATGCCCTGCGCTTACCTCTCGACTTGCCCTTTAGTGCTTGTGACGGCGTCTCCCACAACGGCTGGCCGATTTCCATTTTGAGCCCGATCCTCGCTACGGTACACCTCCGTCGCATCGATACAAGGGCCAACCTCCTGTTCCACCTAAGTATCAGTGGCCGTGGGTACTAGTGAAAAAGGCTGCAGTTGGGATCGCGCGTGGGATGGCTTATTTACACGGAGGAGATCCCCTGTTCTACACAGAGATCTCAAGTCTGCCAATGTGTTGCTCGATCAGAGTTATAACCCGAAGATTTGCGATTTTGGGTTAAGTCGACTGAAAGCTCAAGAACGTAGTATGACGGGCAACTGCGGAACGGTTCAGTGGATGGCTCCAGAGGTGTTGGCAAATCAGTCCTATAACGAGAAAGCCGACGTGTTCAGCTACGGCATCATATGCTGGGAACTCTTGACAAGGCAATGCCCATACGAAGGAATGACGGCAATCCAGTGTGCACTGTCGGTTCTCAATCGTGATAGTAGACCCGAAATGCCAAAGTGGTGCCCGCCTTGTCTTCACGCAATCATTCGATCTTGTCTGAAAAGAACCAAGACGAGCGACCAACTTTTGAACAACTACTTCAGGAGTTCGAAGCACTTCCTGACGTTTAACCTACCACACTATCCTATCTATTGTGATAACACAGTGTATTGCATTGATACTTTAGGACTAGCTTTTGATTTATATGTGATGATCCGTCTTGCGCATCTGATGATCTCGTATAGATTACTGTTCTTGTCCATGCCGAGGAGGTTGGTTCATGCCATTATTGCGCGTTGTTTGCCGTAGTCATTCGACCTTCGTATGGCGTCAACCGCACAGACCTCTTGATCCAAAGTTGCTTGCTCAAAATCGTCGTCGCATTGTGACATGACGATTTGAAGAGGTTGCACAGTAGCGTACGCAAAATCTTGCGTAATGGCACCAGATTCTGCCAGATTCCGAAACCAAGATGGGATTTCTTCTTCAGGAACATTCATTCGCAAGCAAACATCTCGCGCGAACGTGCAGCAATTCTTTCTCAAAAGATCATAATCCACCCCATGTACTCGGGAATCATTTCTTTTATGATCTGACGTCCATCAATATACTTTTCTACCTCTATTCGATCTTCACCGGAATTGTCCGGTCGCGGCACTCGCTTCCATTTCCGTTTTGTGACCGTGCGCTGTCCCAAATCGATTGTTGTTCGATACTGGTAACCCAAAGAATGTTTGGGCTTACAGGAGAATATTCCAGTCCTACCAGGAATATCAGTAGATCCGAATGCATATTCGATACCATTGATTTCAACTCCCACGTGGTAGGCGCCGGTTCCAAGCTCATGCAAAGCAGAGTTTACTTCAGTGAAGCACTTTCCTATTGCGCAAACACATCCCCACGGAAGTTCCATGAGAGTATCGTTCGAAATCAGGTCGTAGATATGAAGCATCAGAGAGTTTGAGCGAACAGGTCCAGAAGCAACAATTCGACTTTTTCTGTAGGTTCTACGCGTTGTTCTTGTTGACGTGCTATCGAACTGCGAGTTGGATTGAAACTTTGCTGGTACTGGGCCAGGCGACATGCTTTCAGCAAAGGAAATATCCCCATCGATCGATAGAGAATAAGAAAAACTTGAGGCTGCAGAGGAGCATGACAATTCAGCATCCGTTGATCTACCCAGCCTCTCGCGATCGGAGGAGCCGTCCATTGTTTGACTTCTCGTCGTTGTCAGAAGGGCTCGCAGCTCTACTCTTCTCTGTCATGGAGCGTTCAATGGAGCTGAATTCCATTGGATCTTTTCTGCTGTGTTTATTACGGAGCACCAGTGTTATTTGTAATCTGTCTTCCAAAATAATGCAACGCGGATACGTGAATTGCCGATCAAGCGGGTCCGTTCCACAATAAATATCAAAGTAGTTAGGTTAAATATAAAACTGTTTGTTTGTATCAATTAAGAGAACCGATGGCTACTTACGTTGAACCCGGTACCCAACTGCTAATTCATAATCAAGCCAACGGTGCAACCGTCTTTTCGATTTCCGTTGGCACGAGGATTTGAAGCTTCGAAGTCTCACGTCCGAAAAGCTTATCCTTATTGCATTGATGGCTGCTTCTTCCAGAAAAAGAAAAAAAGGATCGCCATCGACCCTTCGTCTGCTACGCATCAAGTTGAGAAATTGACATTGTTGTCCGTGCAAAGATCGATTTACAAAATAACGAATCTGACCTCTTTATAATTCATTCGGTGAAAGTTGGGGATGGGCTGCTGCTACAGCTCCCCGCATTCGAGGCGAAAGTATCGGCCGGTGGATCCAGGCGATCTCGACGAGGTTGATGTTCCGCTGCGGTACGTGAGATCAGAGACATTACTATTCGGGCGATCTTGAATTCTCTAAAATACTCATTGTTTCAAAATCTTTTAGCTATTTTGGAACAAACAGAGCTGGTTCCAACTTAGTTCCGGATGATTGCAGCGCTTTATTTTCGGCTCATCTCCATGATTTTCTGCCGTCGGATGCCGAACACATCCTTTACGAAGCAGAAATGGACCACGGTCAAGCTTTTCGCTTTTTTAGCGCCGCGACGCTTCCTCTTGAGCTCTTGTTTGCAGTCCCTTCGGCTGTTATGTCGGGATTCATGTCTACGTTCTTTCACTGCTCCTTCGATCATCCGTGGTGCTGGGTCCGTAAAGAATACAGCACGAGGACGCTTTTCCGAGTCTACGGCAATCGCATTGAGATCAATCGACCGATGTTGCGCGTTCCTTTTGGTTTCTTGGGATGCGGAAGCTGGAATGGGGACGATATTCTGAACCACCCGTTTGACAGGGGTGCTTTTGGTTTTCAGTAGTGCGGGGCTATTCCAGCGAGCACGCTTGCCTTGTGTTTCCTGTTTTCGGCGGGGTTGTAGCTCGCCATCGATGTCAATGTAACGGTCCTTGCTGGAATCGTATGTTTACAGATTGTGGTAAGAAAACATGACGTCTTGAGAACGTTTCATTGTCGTCGATCCTTTCTCACGCTTGGTCTTGTTTATGTAACAGGTGGTTGGTGGTACGTTACAAATGCTACTACTCTTTTGAAGACGATAAACAATTTTAACAGCTTGGTCATCTTCATTTTAGGTGCGATGAATGGCCCTGCCTTTACAGTATCTGCACGTACAAGTACAGAGGCCTTGCTCATCCAGACGAAACAGCTTTTGCGTGCTCAATCGCTCTACAAGCGTTCTTCGAGGGACGCAGGCTTTCCAAAGAAGACATGGACAAATGTCTAGAATACTGGAGAGATAATATCTCGGAGCAAACAGACCCGTTGAGGCGAAAGCGTCCCGTATGCTGTGAGCCGTTGTATGCACCGTGTATCACATTTTCTTGCATTCAGTGGATGTTTCACCCAAAACGCAGTATACCGTACGCAAAAGATGCTGTGACGGAGGAACTAGAGGAGGTACGTATAACATGAAGTCGTGTTGCTGTGATGTGTTTCGTCATTGACTAATTACTCTCGTTCAGGTTTACAGGAGGTACAACGCCGAGACGGAGAGTCAGCTCCAAAATTACAACTCATTCTATGCACCAGTCAGGTTATCTACATTTTGCCGTGCCTGGGGTTGTCGACGCGTTTGTGGACGCAAAGGTTTTATCTTTTGTACCGAAGGATGCAACCATTGCAACCGAAAAGCTGGTGATCCAGCTCCGCCTCTGGATGTCCACGACTTTGATGATGAATGTGACGCCTCCACGGTGTTAATCAAGGTCCTTGGTCCGCCTCCTGAGAATGTATCCATCCGTCGATGGCGCTGGGACCCTGAATTGCAGGCGAATGTGCTCGATGAATATCATGTTGCGAAAGGAGAAAGGGTCGAAATTGATCTGGGTGAATCCGAAAAGACGTGTGAGTGTTTGACGCGAATGTCGTTTGTAGCTTTGAGCTATGTTCCTTAGCTACAAGGGAGAAGAAAGCGCCTATCACCGCCTGGGTCAATTACATGAGATGAGCTTGCATTGTTTGTATTAGTAGTAACACTAACTTGTAGTATCTTAAGATACCTCCAGAACTTTTCAAAGAAGAACATAGTTGGCAAAACAAAGTAATATTAGACTAAAAATAATGAGAGTTGCACCTTTTTCGAGAGTTCGTGTGACGTACTTCGTTCGTAAAACACGTGTAGAAATTCTACTGCAGCCGCCATCTGTTTCTGTCATCTGTCCACCGTCCACCGCCTTTTGATGTTTGAAAGAGGAAGAAAAAACAAAAAAACAAGACAACGTGTAAATTTCCATTCTCATATTTCTCCTCACGGACGTTCGATCTGCGAACAAACCTTGCATGCAACTCAGTCGCTCCCTTCATACGCACATTTCTGCTCGTCTTCAGCTCGGTTCGATGAAGCTTCGAAACTGTCTTCTTCCGGTAGCGTTTGCTGCGCTTCCTTCTCCAGGAATGGGGTGGAGCCGGCCTTTTATCGCTTCTCGCCATCCTTCTTTTAGTTCTGCGTCGGTAGTAACAGCTTTACAAGCGACAGTAAACGCACCAGACGAAGCCGTGTCTGTTCCGGCGAAGCAAGCTGATTCTCCGATTGCTCAAGGCACCGTTGTAGCGAATTATCCAGGGGTTTTGCAGCCATCAAGCTCAATGATGGCAACGATGAAGCAAAATTTACGGCACCAGAAGTAATAGACCTTACCAACAGTGCTGCAGCTCTAGCAGCTGCAAAGGCGGCCGCGAGCGCATCAGGGAGCTCGTATGGTGACTTGCAAGGAAAGCGTGTACATTTTTCCAATGGTTCTTCGGGAGTGGTAGTCGCACACCGTCCTCCGATCGCCTTTGTCCTTGCTGCCGACGAGACATCAGCTGAGAAAATGGAAAGTGCGAACATCTTCAAAGACATGGCGAACGTAACTGTTTTGAATAGAGCTTCTACGGTGGATTGTTTCGGGAAATCTGTCGACAGCGCTCCCACAGAAGGATCGATGCAGCGTCCTATTTTTGCTCCAATCCCTCAAGTGAAAGATATTGCACTCATCAATAGTCCGATGCTTACTGGCGTTACGATGATTGATTCTCTAGCTCCAATCGGCCGCGGTCAAAATATGCTGTTCGTTACATCAGATCGTGAAAGTGCGCAAGGGTACGCGATGGATCTCATGCGAACTCAACTAAGAAACGGAGGAAACACAAAATGTGTCTACGCGATCACTGATGGACAAAACAATGTTATTAGTCAACTGGAACAACACGGCATTGCGGATAAAGTCACGGTTGTCGTCCCTAACTCGAGAAGCGGCAAGAGCGAGATTGCTCAAGCTGCCGAGGCAGTGACTATGGCAGGCACTGCGTGTGCCATCGGAGAAGCTTTTGCGTTGCAGGAAGGGCACATTCACTGGTTATTATCGATACTATTGATCAACACAAGAAATTATGGGATGCTACGACTAGGGTTCTTGTGGATGTGTTTGGTGTTGATGCTGTTGTTGAAGGGGACCGAAATGGTGGGGCGTCGTCCGAAATGCGTTGTTTCTATTCGTCTCTGATCCAGCGATCCGCACAATACAAAGCGAACCGTGGTGGGGGAGCGTCACACTACTTCTCTTAACGACGGTGCCTGAACCGAGCACGGATGAGAACACTGTGTACGACGAAAGTTACTTTGAGGGAAGCCCGGCCAAGGTCTTGGACCGCATCAATTTGCTTACCAGACGTGGAATACCTCTCACTGCAGCAAATCTTAGAAAGATTGATATTCCTATACCGTCGACATCTGAAGGAGCCCGCCGCTTTGCTTTGCAACATATAGATGATTTGATCAGTATGTCCGACGGTCAAATCTGGATGGATGACCGCTTGAAAGAAAGCAGCAGCCGCCTCTAGACCCTCAGCGAAGTGTTACCAGAATAGGCATCGGAGCTGATACTGATTCACGAGCGGATGCACCAGCTTTGAGACGTGTGGTGGAAGGCTTGCGCCTTGATCTCTCCCAGGCTGCCAATATGGATGGAGCAGAAGAGACTCTTGCGTCGAAGAAGCAGTTGCAGAGGCAGCAATCACTCATATTGGCGATGTATCAAAACCTGGCAATGGTGGGCGCAAACTTTCTGAGTCATGCGTTGCGCTCTTGGCAGCATACAATGGATTCTTAACCAGTCCTGTAGAGGACGGCGCCGTTTCTGGAACCACAGCAGGAGTTCAGCTAGTAGAAGACTTATTGCTGCATGTGGGAACCGAGGAAGCTGAGTGCATGAACGAAATTGACAATTCTTTGGATTTATCCGAAGAATCTCGCAACAAGCTTACCAATGCAATCCAAACCTTCTTCGAACGAGAAAAGTAGCAAACCGAAATATGCCAGATATTTTAGACATGCTGTCGTGAACATCCGCAGCCGAAATTTAGAGATAGATTCGACAATATCCACGTACCAAGTCATATTACGCTCGTTTTTACGTCCACGGTGATCCGGCCTCGAGCAAGTCCTTGAGTTAAAAGGAAAGAGCTTCGAGAGGAGAGTTAACTACCGCGCAGTCAATAGGAAAGAAGCATATGGCTACATAGGTCGCGCCAATTGCCCATGGCTCTCTAAACGGCTTTCTTTGGCGTCGTAGTTGTTACCCGCTCGTCGCTCATCTTCACAGAACATCTCTAGCATGTCTCATGACTCTGAGCTTCATTCGTGACAAGAGGCTGATCAGTAGCCACCGGAAACCAGGTCATGTTTCCGCTGTGTGCTTACTCGTCAGTAGCCAAATATCAGGAATCTAAAGTCTTTCAAGAACCTTAGCAATCAAGCTCGAGCATCACACAGTGACATGCAGCATGCAGCACCACCGAACCACTCGGAACTCATAATAATTACTGAAAACGAACTCAGAAAAAGAAATCGGAGGCAAGAACAGGAACTGCGAACAATTATTGTCTATTTGGAGTCTTTAATCGTTAGTCGTTACCTTCCATCTTCCCTCTTACTAGTTTCTCGTACTTGTAAAGAAAGAGGTCCACGACAATGACCAAAACCCGACAACTTCCCAGAGGCTAGGACGGTTACCTTGTGGCGGAAATCGTATGAGCTGTAGTGTAGCTGCTTTGTGCAAAAAATGGCGCGAAAAGGCCCACCCGTTTTGAAAACACGCAACTCCGACCAATTTTCTGACAAATTTTCAGCAGGACAGTTGTTCACTGTTTGCTGCATACTGCATATCAGGCCCAGAGGGTCCCTGCAAGTTTCAAGTTGAACCAATCTCCTAAGGCGTATACTGCAAGACGTCTCCTACTCCAACCAGCTCACTCTCAACTCTCAATCACAAATCATATGAACGATTTCCACTAAAACGAGGATACTGTCTCGAACCGGGACTTGACTACTTATTATACAATACTAAGATCGCAAAGGTACATATTACAGTAGTGTAACGCCAACAATTATTACTTTTTTCGGCGATAGTGCAAAACAAGGCGAGGAAACGGCGCGGAAACGTTCGTGGTCCTGGTTTCTGTTGGCTGGCGTTGAAATTGTACTGTTCGTAAAACATTGCGGACTGCCCTTCGCCAAAGGATGTAATGCACATCTATGCGAAATTTTTAGTCGACCAGTTTTGTTGCAATATCCTTGGAGCGATATTTTTTGATAGGCATAGTCTTACCTACATGGTCTAATTAACGCGCCAAATTCGACGCGGCCGGCGTTTTGGACATAAGTCGGCTAAGATCCAGTGATGGATCGTAAGGACACTTAAGATCATTGCGGTACCGGTACGTTGGGTATTTCCAGGACGTTCCTCATAATAAATTTAATCGTCGTTGCTGAAAAAGCCTGCACGCTGGAATGGTCGCGAGAATGCAAACCATTCGGAACCGTTCATGCTCTAGCGGGCCAAGCACGATTTGCGAACACCCATTGCAATCCTCAAAGTTTAATAACTCAAAGAATAGAAAAACACTAAGAAAGCGGAAGAGAATAGGAATGAACGGTTCCCCGCAATTAATGGCAAATGCGTCGAATACAAAAGCAAAGGCAATCGCGCCTCTGCTGGAGTCCTCTGGTCCTACGATCGCTAATGAAATACGAGTGCTTCTGTATACAACATGTTACAATGTGATCGACGGCGTGACACTGACGATTAGAAAGCTTGAGCAAGAGATCCTGGCGGCCGGTCACCACGTGTGTATATTGTCAACGGCTTCTGGAGACCCCGCGAATACGAACATGGATGGAGAGCACCCCAATCGCCGCGTTGTGTTTATCGACGACTCGGTGCCTATCCCGTTTCTACACGATGAAAACAATCCTGATCTCACGTATCATGTCGGTTTCGCGCTGTCGCGATCCGTCCGGGCGCAGATTGAGGAGTTTGAGCCGAGCATCATTCACATCACCGTTCCGGACTGTACGGGATGTCACTTGATTCAATACGCTCGAGAGAAGGAACTTCCTATCATGGGGACTTATCACTCGAACATTCCTGAATACATGGAGCACTATCCTGGTCTATCGTGGCTGAAAATCATTCTCGGTCGATACTTTCGCCATCAATATAACTTCTTGCAGACCCTGTACGTGCCCACGCCCTACATCCAAAAGCGCCTCATTGACGCCTACAAAATGGATAGCGTGACCAATCTCGGTATCTGGGGCCGTGGTGTTGACGTCAACAGCTTTCACCCCTACCACCGTTCCTTGAAGTACCGCCACAGCCTCGGTATTCCTGATGATTGCCCGGTGATCTGTTGGGTAGGCCGATTAGTCTCGGAGAAGCGCCCAGATATCTTTGCGAATGTTGTGCGTCGTCTCCATGCAGCCGGCGTAAACTTTCATGCGCTGGTTATCGGTGCTGGTGCATGTGAAGATGAGATCAAACAGCTTCCAAATACAACGTTCTGTGGCTGGATGAACATGGCAGAACTCGCGGTTGCCTACGCTTCTTCCGATGTATTCTTGTTCCCTTCGGCAGTAGAAACATTCGGGAACGTGACTCTAGAGGCGGCATCTAGCGGTCTACCGGTTGTTGTAGAAGAAGGTTGCTCGGGCCATTTAGTATCTCAAGGAATCAACGGCTTTGCTTGCGCTGAGGGTGATTCGGATGCGTTCTACGAAGCAACTCTCAAACTCGTTACCGACAGCAAGCTTCGAGACTCATGTAAAGTTGCCAGTAGAGAGCTTGCGGAAACGATGGAGAAGCGCTCTGTGGTACGGGCGATGTTGGACAACTATGCTCAAGTTATAGATCAATTCTACACGGAATACGGCGGTCATCATGCCAATCGCGACCGCGTCTATCGCAAGCCACACTCCTTTGTTGCAGGGAATCACCCAAGACCGCTTATGTTTGTTCTGGTTGAATACTTAGTGATCGTTCTTTTCCAAGTCATTTGGAACATGACGAACTTCTTCATGTCCATGCAAGAAATGATGCTTTCGTTCGCTGGCCTCACTCAAGTGCGTCATCCGATTTCTCAACAGCTACCATTCCACAGCATATATGTTAGCTCGATTGAAGAGACGGTGGGAAGCTCAGGTAGCGAAAGTGAAACAAGTTCAAGCTCGCCAAGAAATTCTACTCCGTCGGATAACCTCTCTCACGCTGACGGCTCAAGTCCTGCCATGTCTCGAATCTCTTCCAGTAGCGTAACAGACTCCACGACTGAATGCAATAACAGCATCAGTGATGATGAGCTCTCTGACACAGAAGAGGGTGTTCTTGGTCGCCAGTGCGTCCCCGAGTTCAGCTGTGCACGCGTGGACGGGCGCAGGCTCAGTCATGGTGTCGCTACAGTCTTTGCAACATTTGTCGAGTTCCAATGTTTGATGGAAAGTCACATTCGCAACACCGTCAGCGGATGCTGCATTCCGACTTTTCAGCGCGCAGTCAAACGCAAGAACAGCAGTGGCGATCTGCAACATCTTGTGGACGACTCGGCCCACGGAAGATCCCTTCGATCTCGTGTGGAGATGGCTGGGTTGAATCCGTCTGACGGTCACCGCCTGCGCAGACAAAATCACCATCCCTTAGAAAGCATCACCACGGTTTAGTTTATTATATAATCCTCATGAACTATGTCGCTGTGAACACGTGGTTGTCTACATCGTAGCTAAGATATAGAGTATTCGTTGAAAGACGAAGTCTTCAAGAAATATTGGGTCTTCATTATTATTCTGACTCGTAGTTGTAATTGGTCATCATCGAGCGGTGCTTTCTCGTCTCGTTTACCAAGGTTTTGACCGCTGTCATTAATGTGTGATAGCACTAGCTCCAGTCGCGCTACGACTTATTATTGGAAACCACCATATGATTTGAGTCCCAGTCTGACTCCAGTCTTGTTGCAGCTTTTTTCACTATGGAACACAAAGAAGATTTTATTTTTGATGGACGAAAAGGTGAGGAGGAGAGTTCACGATTTACGGCTGAATGAAACAACAATTCAACAATTCATCATTGTTATATTTTAAAAACGCTCTGGAGCTTCTGCACGTTCACTAAAGCCCTATCGGATTCGTAGTTTAGTTTTTTATTAGGGGAGAGAGCAGCTTGAAATCGGCAACAGAGAGATGGATGGTTCAACAAAGCGATCGATCGCAAGTGAGGACGGAAACGAAGCCACATCCAACAAGCGACCCGCTCTGGAGAATGAACATGCAGTGATCGTGCCCGACTTGGGCAATAACGATAGAGACGGTGATGTTCATCATGTTCCACTGGGGAGTGACGAAGTTGCGGCGGCCAAGTCCAAAGAAGGAGAGGACGGCGCTTCCACCGAAGACAGGACGAGCCAGGACTATTACTTTGATTCGTATGCTCACCACGCAATTCACGAAGAGATGCTGAAAGATGAAGTTCGAACAAAAACATATCAGATGGCTATTATGGAAAATAAGCATCTATTTCAGGATAAGGTAAGAACTGCAGCTTTTTATCGATTGTTTCTTCGGACAGAAAATGAACCATACTCATGCCGTCTCGAAACAGATTATCCTAGACGTTGGCTGTGGGACGGGAATTTTGTCAATGTTTGCTGCTCAAGCAGGCGCCAAGCATGTGTATGCTGTTGACTGCTCCAGTATTATAGATCAAGCTAGTAAGATTGTTGAACGAAATGGGTTTGCGGACAAGATCACGCTGATCAAAGGAAAAGTCGAAGAAATTACGTTGCCCGTTGATCAAGTTGACATTATTGTTTCCGAGTGGATGGGTTACATGCTACTGTAAGTAAACTTACAGAGTCTTCTGCGATCGATTGTATAACCTTGTCGCCTAATCTTCTTGCAGCTACGAATCCATGTTAGAAACAGTAATTTATGCGCGCGATCGGTGGCTGATTCCGAATGGAATTATTTTCCCTGATAAAGCAGGTGGGTTGAGTACATTTGGAAATCGTTTGCTGTTGTCTATGTTGGCTTCACTGACATATTTGGCTTTTCGACAGTTCTCTTCATGGCCGGAGTCGAGGATGGCAGCGTAAAACGTGAGCGATTTGATTACTGGAATGATGTGTATGGATTCGACATGACACCCATCAAAGACATTGCCATTACCGAACCAGTCGTCGACGTGATCGACGCGAAGGCGCTTGTAACAAACTCGGTACCTATTTTGCGCTTGGACATTTTGACCTGCAAGAAGGAAGATTTAGAATTCACGGCAAAGTTCCGACTGCAGGCACATCGAGATGATTACATCCATGGTTTTGTCACTTATTTCGGTACGTTTGGATGTAAACATTTGTTGTGTTGTGTTGAACCCGCTCGATCGCGTTTGACTGACTCCGTTTCCAGAATGTGCCTTTTCTCAAATTCATAAACCAATCGGGTTCTCCACTGCTCCTTTTGCACGTTATACGCACTGGAAGCAGACAATTCTCTACCTAGAAGACACCATCACAGTATGTGCGGGTGAATCATGTGAAGGGAGATTTCCTGTCAACCGAATACCCGAAATCGACGTGATCTGGACATTGGATTAAATCTTCGATTCAAAGGACGCTACTCCAATTGCGATAAATCTATCAAATTTCGCTTGCGCTAGCTAACGTATTAACTTTCACTTTTCTCAAATAAATATTACTCCGTAGTGTCGCTCTATAGTTTATCGAGACTGGGACGTCCAGGTGTCGTGGGCCGGTCAGACGTTCGAATTGTTCCACCACCCACTCACCGCACCGTTCATCAGAACCACGAAAACGATTTTCTTTTGCTATGATCGACATCGGGAAAGAGAGAGAAAAGACCTTCAGCTGATAGAATACGATGTCTTTCGGATATAAAAGCATATTATATGAACATTGTTCAACGACAGTGAAGCAGTCGTCGACGAGGTATCACCAGCTTTTATTCCGAACAACGATCACAACATCAAAACGACGATTAGAGGCAACCGCGTCGCCTCCTCGCTTTTGGGTGCCCCGGCGTATCAAGGTCGTGCGGAGACGATTAAGAGGCATGAACATCGCGGAGGGACCAAGAAATCTTCTTTTCGTGATGCAAAAAATCGGCATGACAAGATTAAATCTTCACACCAAAAGTAAAGAAAAGCTCAATCAGGAAGATACGGCCGCATTGTTGACCCCAATTTCGAGGAGGAAAAGAAGCGCTTCTCACAAGTATGCAACAATCTTATGACTTTGTCTCGTCAGTACAAAGATCATCTTGCTTGTGGCTCCATGTCCACGCCGCAATCTTCGATTATGGATGAAAAAGTCTTTACGCCTACGACATCGACGACCTTTCTCACCAAACAGCTCAAGAGTGCACTGCATGATATACATAGCACTGAAATAACGCTCACGTGGAATCATATTATGGAAACTGAACTGGTTTTTCGAGAAATGGCAACTGCTCTTCAGGAGGCGATCGCTCTGTCCACGTGTTTGACGAAAGAAGAAAAGATACCAGTAAAGCGGGCCGAACTTGCTGGTCTAGCTGAATTCGCCCTCTCTTCGCTGCTTGCCCTTCAATCAGAACGCGCTTTGTTAGTAAAGTCGGTGTACAACTGGAGTTCCAAGGTCGCTCCATCGTACAATCGCAAGCAAAACAAATCGTCGTCGATCAAGGCGTGGGTAGCCACACTGTTTGAAGGAGATACATCTGAAATGGGGTCGTATACCCAGGCACTTCAGGCGTCTGGCTCATTTGCTCACGAAGATCCTTCTTTAGGCGCTTCACAAGACATGTTTCTCGCCGTCATGGAGAGCATTGCTTCAGTCATTCCAAATTTCAGGCTTGATGCAATGACCGTGGATCCGCATCAATCATCCGAGGTTGCCAATGAAGTTTTAGATCGTCTAGTCAATTTACTGGACATGCTTCCTTCCCAGATCTGGGACACAGCGAACTGTTTGCATTTGTGATGGCAATTTTGGCAAAGTGGGGACTTTGGAAAGTGCACGGAACAGCTTTGACTATTACAGGCGCTACAGTCATGTCATACCATTTGCTCAGGTTTTGAATGTGTACTGCGAAGCCGCGAAACACGAAGAAGATGAGCAACTTTCTAGATCGATTGCGGACGAGTGTTTCAACCTCGTTCATCAGGAATGGGATGATAGCTTACCGGAGCAGTCGTCAGATGGGGTGACTCACCTTTGCTTGGCGCTGGAATGTTTGTTTCTGGCAAAGGGAGGAATCGATATTGACTCGTGTGACCGTGTCGAATCGCTGGTTGGTCAAGTTCTGGCGAATGAAAATTATCAAAGCATTTTGAGCGATGCAGAAGCACATTATGCTACTATGTCGCCCGAAGAACCCACCCTTCACCTTCTGGACAGTATGATTAAAGTTCTGGCAAGTTGTCAAGACGAGCTACGAATCAGACGAGCCCAAAAGCTGCTTGATTATTTGTTGAATCATACTGGATGGGACGGATTAACTCCAACTTTCCCGAGCACTGGCGCATGCAATCAGCTGTTAGATGCAGTGTGTTGGCTTCATCAAGGGCAGGCTGCAGTGCTTGACGAAGAGACGAAAAGAAAGGACTTGGAATACGCGTTTTCCCTCCTGGAATTCATGCAGACAAAAGGTAAAATGTGCTGCTGGCCGACAGAATCCACATTTCAATTTATTTTCCGAATACTATCGACTGTAGCTCCTGATGACATTGGTGAACGAGCAGAAACCTTGCTGTCGAACATGGAGATGAGAAATCCCAGTGCTCCGTCTGTTCCTATCTGCATATCCTTGGCGATATATCATAGAGTCATCGGTTGCTGGGTAGAGGCAGCTCACAAAAAAGGAACAACTGGCAACGCATTCCAACGATCCATGCTCTTGCTCGAGCAAATGGAAATACAGTCTATGCCCCTGCTGTTGACGGAGAAAGAGTTGCGTTCCACAAGCATCAAGTCTCTGTACCATACTGAGCTTCAACCCACGGCTCGAACCTACAAGCTCATTCTTGGTATCTTTCAGACGGAGGCTAGCAATGCTGGTGGTACGATGAGCGAAGAAGCTGAACAGCTACTTTTGCCCTTGTCGAAGGTATGAACTTGCGTGGAATCCTTGTGAGAGAGCCGTCGATCAGGAAGCTTGTTAAGAAGTGCATACAAACCATAACACGCGATTCGGAAGAGAATCAACACATCCGGGCGTTTTTGGAAGACTTTAAATAACGACTAGAAGAATCATAAAGCTTTATGGTTATAGGGCGATATAGCAAAGATAATGAAAGCGCAAAGATTGATCTACAGACTTTATAAGATTCAGTTTTAGCAGGGTCTGCACACATCGGGGATTTCATTAAAAGGACACGAACTGTATTTTCCACCGTTCCGTTTCACCACACTGCGAACTTCGTGTTCAATTTTCAAGATAGGACCTGCCTCTGGATGGTCAGGGTCGACGATGTCAAGGATACGGAACATGCAGTCGTCTATCGCTTGATCCAGCGTATAAGCTTGTCGCTTGAAACGAGGATTGACATACACCAGCTTTAGCGCGTCAGCTTTTCGGTAACATTCAGAAA
The DNA here is from genome assembly GCA_026008555.1 of Fistulifera pelliculosa. Taxonomy (NCBI): domain Eukaryota; phylum Bacillariophyta; class Bacillariophyceae; order Naviculales; family Stauroneidaceae; genus Fistulifera; species Fistulifera pelliculosa. The sequence continues at coordinate 81,156 of BROJ01000058.1, read as the reverse complement.
AGTCTGCCAGATAGATGGAAATGTGCGGACCGTAGTTTGAGAGAAAAGACTGGTGGCCTGATGGCGGCTGCTCCATTTGTTCGTTTCGCAAGTCAACAAGTGAAACATCGGTTTCTCCGTTTGGACTAGTCGCAAAACTAAGTGTCTGATGAGGACCGACGGAGACCACCACAGACTCTGCTGAACTATGAAGAATCGGAGCTCCCATGATCTTCTCGTAAAAGCGCGAAACTCCTTGCATATTGCATCCCAGAGGTGTATGAACTGTCAAGTCGCGCAAAGCCAAACCATCCTTTTCTTCCGATCCCAGCTGCAGTCCTCTTATATCTCGTTCGACCGGGTGACCTTGCACGATTCGAAATGAATTTCCCATGGATCTGTCACTGCGAAGCTCTGATCCCCGTCGACTCGAAGGGCGAACTTGGTTCCCTGTAGCTGACCTTTGACTTTTCATAGCGCTCTTGGACTGCCGGTAGATTCGGATACGACAATGTAATGATGCCGTTCAGAACTTGTGCCTCTGGCTTTCCTTCCGGCAAGTGAAACTGATTGGCGCCAATGTTGGCCCACAACGTTTTGCGACCTTGGACAAGGTTTTCTTGCTTTCGTGGATCAACCGCACAATTCAAAAACTCGTAATAGAATGATCTCAACCAATCGTGTCTTCCTTTTCATGATTAATATTGAGATGATCGAGAATGAGAATATTGCCGACGGGCTGTTGTTGTATTGACTGGCTTGCAGAGAAAGCATCTGCCACTGCTATCACGCCTACAAGGAAAAGCAGAGGAACCATGTCGCTACCAAGTGACAGTGAACTGATGCTGAGTATAGAATGATGAGTTTTCTACGACAGGTAAAGTAAATAATACTGAGTAATGAATTGTTGACACTAGCTTGCTTTTTGCCATTGTTAACGTTGTTGTCGTTGTTGATCGGCATTCGTCGGCATTTTTTTCGAACGATGTTGTTCTTCGTCTGTCCTCCTGACGTAACACTGTAGCCCGCGCAAACAGCGCTTCGCGCCAAAAAAGTGAGCATCCTCGTTTCCCCTTTTCGTAATTTTTCGCACAATTGCACGCCGCACATCTTTTGTTTCCTATTTTGCTTGACCCCACAAACTCAAGCATGATAGTAGTGTGTAATTAATACGTTGGGAACGAACAGCGTCATTCTCCCACTTTTTTGGAATCTGAAGAAGCGGAATGAAAGCATATCAGAAGGTGATCGGTTTCTGTTTTCTTCTTTCACTCGCAATGCTACACGGCGTCGGGGGCTTTCGAGGCCGCTGTGCTACGCTGCTCAAGCCGTTACAAAATGAAAAAGGGCGCTTTCTCATATTATTTGCACTGCTGCGAGAAATCAGAATCAGGAAGATGAACTGTTGACAATTCAGCAACGCATTGCTCAATTGAATGGGGAGTTCAAGTTAATTTGAATAGCCCAAAGCAGGTTTCTCACGCCATTTTCGGGGATGTACGGAGCACAGAAAAGAAGGTTCTGGAGCTTGCCGCCACTGGTATGATGACTGGTATCGATACAACCAAGCAAGAGCTGGCCTCACTAGTGCTGCGTCATCGACAACTGGCCAGCACACCGTCCTCTGTTGGAAAATGGAAGCGCGTCAACGGCGGAGCATGTCGACAGCTACCCTTGAAAGTACTTCCGATAGCAGCCCTGCAATCGCCGAAGACTTTTCAAAGACACCCAAACAAGAGGAACACGTTTCGCTCGCAGATCAAAGTAATGGCTTTTCAACTGCCTTGCCGATCCTCTCGAACAACAATCACCGTTCGAGTCGGCTGTCCAGAAACTGTTCGAACACAAAAAATCAAAGATATCCCAACACTGGAAAGTACCACTCTTGCAGCTCATGCGGCCTTCCTCCCAGACGCTTGTGTTGCAGCTCGATTCGTGTCAGTGCCCGATGGGTTACGATCCCTTGGCGCAACCATTCGATCCGCTCAGAAGCTATGATAGTTTGGAGGAGGAAGGAACTAGAACAACGACAGCTGGTAAAAGGGTTCCTTTCTGGGATTTTGTCGTGAACAAAAGAAAAATACCCTGACTGCGTTCTCTTGACGAGATGCGGAGATTTCTACGAAGCGTTCGGAATTGATGCTATCTTGCTTGTTGAACATTGCGGCTTGAACTCAATGGCGGGCAAGGCTAGAGCAGGCTGTCCAATACGAAACGTGCAAGCGACTTTAGATGGTCTTACGAATCAAGGATTTCGCGTTGCCGTCTATGAGGAGGGAACCGACACGGACGCATCGACAGGTGCTGGAGCGTCGGCGGGAGCGAAGTCTCGTATCAAGCATCGCTTTCTCTCAAATTGTATCGCCTGCTTCACCGACATATCTATATGACCTGGTGTTATCTGGGACAGCCGACACGTTGGCTATTGCAGCTCCGTCTCGTCCGTATGTCGGTGTGCTTTCTCTTGCGTCGGGGTACACGCTGGTCGAAATTTCGACCGAGGAGAGGAGTGTACGAGTCTCTGAACGGTTGACAGCTGAAGCGGTTGCTTGTAGGATCGCCGCATATCCTCCAACAGATCCATTGATGTATATGCCCACTCCTGCCGAATATTCTGCAAAGCGATCTGGGTACTCACTTCCGTTTCTACCCACCCGACGTCACGGCGAATTTGACTCGGATTCTCGGCTCCGCCTACAGGTCATTCCCCTTATTGTATCCCGAAGCACGGGCTGGATCGACCGATATTGAGCGTGCCAAAGATATCGTTCTGACAACGCTTCTCCGGACTATCGGGAGTCGTGACGACGGTGGCAATCAGCAAACCAATCCTACAATCGATGATTACACTTTGTTTGAGTCGTCGGATACACGAAAGACGCAAGCTACATATACTAATCCGCTTTACGTAGAAACGGCAACTCAGCTGGGGTTAATGAATGATCCCACAATACCATCTCTTATTGCCTCCGTTTTACCCCAATCCGCTCCTGCTTCAACTCGACGTTTCATTCGGCGCCTACTGCTCAACCCCCGCCTCCGACTGTTGCCGATTCCTTGCGAAAACTAATCCGTTTCTTGAGCCGAGATTTTCACAGTTCTCTCCCTCCATTAGCAGTGTAAGTGCGGTCTGATATCTTTGGCTTGGCGTGTTGTCATTTTCTCATGGTTATCTTGGCAGACCCCATTAGGGAAAATGTTGTCACTTTTGAGAGCTGGACAAGCTAGCGCTCAGGTTTTTGGTGAATTGCTGAAGGTTCTGCATGGAACTATTGCGGTGCTCGACACTTTTGAAGGGCAGCCCCACGTCTTAGATTCCCTTCTCATGTTAATCGAATATGAAAGCGGCTTGGCAGCCGACGCGGTTTCGTTGCGTAAACGCTGCGCTGAAGCTATCGAATCTATAGAAAGTGTATTGAGCCCAGTTCATCACGTAAGGTCTAGTGATCGCTCAACTTCTTTGGAAAGAAATGATATTTTCAGCGATTCTTGGAATGTGATTCCCAGTCTTTTTTCGAGAGAAACGAGGCTTCTTGGAGAGGCCGTGTACATGAAGAGGCTGCTGCAGAGGCGTATCAATCTGTACGTGAATGTGCTGCAAAGCTGGCCGACGTTGTTGCCAACGACTTCTGGGGTGTTAGTATGCAGGATGCCAACAATCTTCGCAGTCCGGTTGTGCAAGATATTTTCAATAATTTGTTCGCCCTTAGAGATATTCCGAAATTCGCTATGGGCGGTGACAGAGACAGATATTTCCATCCAAGAGATCGTAACGGAAAGCTGTTGAAAAATCGCTTCACAACAGATGCCGTACAAGTGGCTCTTGCTGACTACATTGCTGCCTGCGATGCTGCCTGTGCAGAGGTTTCGTCGGTACTTGTGCGATTAAGTAGAACCCTTCATGATGGAGGTCATCTTCCCGTAATTGTTCAGGCATCGCACGCCAATCTTGTTCTCTCGTGTGCTTATTTTCACGCATGTCAGGCCAACAGGTTGGGATGGAATGTTGCCGAATCATTTGAGTCCAGCTCCGATGATGAATGTGCTGGTTTACTGAAGGGTGTGTGGCCTTATTGGATCAGCAAGTCCAATGCTGTTGCCAACTCTTTCGACCTATCGGGTATTTGGTTATTAACTGCACCCAACATGAGCGGCAAAAGTACGCTTATGCGATCGACTGCTGCTGCGGCTCTTTTAACAGCTTGTGGCTTATGTTCTCCAGTTGAATCAGGATCGAAAATACGGCGGTTCGACAATCTTTTCGTACGCGGGGCATCGTCAGATATCCCAACTGAACAGAAATCGGCATTTGGGGCTGAAATGGGCGATATTGCAGCCATGCTCCGTTGTTGTGGTTCCAGGTCCCTCGTATTTGTCGACGAGCTTGGTCGGGGACGTCTCCCAAGGAAGGAACTCGTCTCGCTGGAGCGATAGTCGAGTCGATGGCAAACGCAGGTATTAGCGGAATATTTGCAACGCATTTACATGATATTCTTGCGCTGCCTCTGAACTGCTGGGATCGGTTGGTTCTTAAGCGCATGGCCGTCGATGAAGAGTCATCATCCTCACTCAGATGGACGTACAAATTGGACGACGGAGTGTGTACAAATTCTATGGCTCTTGCAACTGCAAAGCATTTTGGTTTACCTGCCGCTATCATTCAGCGGGCCCAAGAATTGTCTACCTTCGATGTTCCTCGCGGAACTGTCACGTCAAATGAGGTTTCTGGAAGCGGGCAAAGCACGATCTTAAACCTGCAAGACATTGTCGGTATTGCAGAGGTAATCACCCAGCAATCGAGCATCCTTATTCCTCCAGCGTATCACCCACCTGCATCATTAGATGGAGGTTCCGCTGTTTATATTATGGAGCTCGATTCGATTCCCCGAAAATATTACGTTGGCGAGACAGAAGATTTCAGATCCAGAGTTCTACAGCATCGGAGGAAAGGTGGAATGTGGTCAAACTTATCTGCTATTGTTGTGCCAGCTCCAGGAGGCAAGTCGCAGGCACGAGTTTGGGAGAGCCGCCTTATCCAGGCTTTGTCATCGAAAGGATTATATCTAGAGAGCATCAGTGACGGACGGTCGATTCGATCTAACAACATAGGCAACAAGTACTTAGAAGCAAACTAAATAGAAGCCGGTTTAACAGGATTTATCAATTATCGCCTTACTTCTGTGCCTGAAGACGACGACGCTGATGACTGAGCAATTGTTTTAGCATACCACGCATGTCTTTGCGGTACGTGTCTCTGGTGCCCGCTGGAACACTCATGCGGTAGCGCAGCTCATCCGTAGTGAGACATTCCCCAGCTCCAATAGCGCACCAAGCACGGTCGATATATGATTTGGGGCTACCTTATCGGACCTCATGGTCAGATAATACCACTCCCCAGTCTCGGGGTCGAAGCCCACCTCAGCAATGCGGTCGCCCGACTCAAACCTGTCGGCTTCCAAACGCATACGTTCACTCAAAGGTAAGAGAATATGCCTCGTCATGTCTACACGTGTCTGCTCTTCTCCCAAGCACCCCACCCGCAACGTACTATCATCGTCGTTGTGCAGCAACGGCAACAACTCAACATCGATGGTTACAGTATCCAGATATTTCCACTTCAGCAGGTGCACATCTGTTCCACAAACGTAGGGTCGATTGGGCTGAAAGATAATTCCATCCGTCAAATGATAATGTAAATCTCCTTTGTGATAACACCGCATGCCCCTTTCCTCGACCACATTAGATAGAAGTTCGTCCACTTCAGTTCGCTTGACAAAGTTCTTTCGCACAAGAGGGAGTGGAATAGTCGCATCTGCTACAAACGTGGGATCAAACATATCCCGATTAGCTGTTGGTGTTCGGAATGAGGCTTTTCGTAAATGATCAAGTCGGCGATCAAAGGGAAGCTGCAAGACAGGTTCCGTTGTAGAGATAGACATAACGTCAAACACAATGAAAATGGGTCGCGGCTTTCGACCCCGGCGATTCATCACCACCTCTCCATCGAATACTGTCCCTGGCTTGATAAGATCAATGATATGGCCAAAGGGATCTTGGTCGGCTTTGGTTGGAATCGGTTGTTTCGCCTTCATCGCCCGGTCTACAAGAACCGCAGTCTTTCCAGTAAACACCAAAAAGTGCCGAACGCCGTCTGTCTTTTCACTTATATAGTAGGCATCATTGGCACCTCTTTGTATTTCATCAATATTATGACGAGAAAAGTTCACTGGCATGCATCCAGGGAATTTGACGTTCGAAAGCAGGTGGAGTATTATTCGGACGCTCGAAGGGTGACTCAAACCGGTTGGTACCACGGGCATCCATAAACTTTTCAAAGCACCACACTGAGCCAAAGCAAGTTGTACTGCATGCTTGTCAGGATGGTCACGCAATGCTTCTTCCACGTTCAAGGCGTCGACTAAAGGATTGATCTGACTCATGATCCACCACAACTGCTGCGACAACTGGTGAGTCGTTTTCTTCAAATTTTCTTCATTATCTTCATTGATGAGCTGCAGCAGAACCTTTTCTTGCAATTCCACTTCTATTTCAAAGTCAATCTGTGTCACTGCTGGTGTTGATCGAGAAGTAGTGGTGACTTCAGTGATATCGACCTGCCACGCAATTGACCTATCTCGGCGCGTATACGACCGCCTTCGCTTGATGCGCATCACACTCCAGCCCACCGGCGGTTCATTCGGAACAGCAGGATCGACTACTGTTTCCGACGCTAGCGCGATCCGCAAATCATAATTTGCTGCGGGTATTGCCAAGTCCATTGTCACTAATTTTCTTTGGACTCCATTTTCCTACAAGTGGCTTTTGCGACGCCCCATGCAATCCAGGATAACAAACCCGTCGATCGTTCGGATAACCTGAATACACAGTTTCCACATATTCCTTTTCTTCCAAATCCTGTTTGAGATCTCCTCGTTCCGAAGTGACGCCTAAGGCTTGTGTCAAGGGCGACAAATCACTAATGCCAGATGCTGTCCACTTGGAAAAATGCGTTCGACTCACTCCCGACACCATCTGACAGCGGGGATTTTGCTGACCGCACTCGAATGCTCTTACTAAATTCCCATTGACATGCTTGGCTCCAGTCGATGTGACTCGACGCGGAGGAACGGAATGCGGAACTTTGAGGATCCCTAAACGCGCTTCGACTTCGCAGAAAGGCTTTTGAATAGGAAGTGTTTGAGCTTCGCGCGGCAAATATTTTCTGGCAGCATTGCGCACCTGCGTCAAGAAGATTTGCAGCGTCTGTTCGGGATGTACGGGGTCGAGAGGTACGGGTTTTGGGGCTGGTTGTTGTGAACCGGCGCTGCGGATGTTTCCACGTCGAGTTTTGCCTTTTTTGACATCAGGAGTGAATATCAAACGGGCGCTTGCTCATGGTGTGTAATGTTGATATAGACAAATAAGAGAGCTGGATGCAGTCAAGAAGGGTATGAAGCAATCAGGGTCAAAATGAAAATGAATGGCAGCAAAAACAAAACAATTATGAATTGAACCGCTTTTGCAGCCGCCTATTTTAGCGCAAAACGACGCGGTAAGCTTATCGTTGAGGTTAAAGATAATGAATGTTGCCCTCGAGTCGAGACCGAGGAGCTCGGGACGTGAGATTGCCGATGGTTGAGTGACCGCGTTGACATGAAGCAACCGTCACAGCCACAATTAATAAACAGACAATAAGAAGTTCAAACCAACAACATTAAATAGTACAAAAGAAGCATGGCAGAGGAATTTTACGTGGCAAGGGGCGAAGGCGCGAATTTGTCGACGGTGAGAGCCGCGAGCGGCGACAGCTTTCCACGGCGATGCAACAACTCTTGGACGAGAACGAAACAATTCTGTTTGGTCCTTCCGAGGTCAAATTATCCTTGATACGTAGCAGTGACGAAGAAGATGCAGAGGAATCTACAACGCTTGGGTCACTTTTAATTACGACAGAGAGTGCTTTGTTCTGGGCCACCGACCAAGCCTCCATGGACTGCGATCTTGTCGTGCCGGCTGTTTGTATCGACTTACATGCCATGGCAGAAGATCCCGTGTCGGTATACATACAAGTGAGGCCTTCATCATTATCATTTGATGACTTTTCGATAGAGCTGACTATTGTATCAACAGAGAACGAGAACAATGAATTGATATTTGCTGCGTTATGTAAATTGGTTTCCTTACACCCGGTCGATGACGGGGAGGAAGAAGAAGACGAGCAATTTGGACAGGATGACATGGTAGTGAGATCTTCAACGCCTCCAATACCCGACGAAGACCGAGAATCAATGCTGGAATATTTAGACAGTATTCTGGTGGTTCCACCAGAGTTGGAAATACAGGAGCCTCAAGTTGCCTCGGGGCAGTTTGATGACGCTGACGATGATGAAGATGACGCTATCCTGTAAATGTAGGTGAAGGAACCTCAATTCGATGATTCATAGGTAAAATTAGAATTTATTATTTTTGTGAGCAACACCCAATTAGAAAATTGGCACCATTTGGTACTTTTCCAAACCATGATAAGAACAAGGATAAAACGTCTGGCTTGGCTCGTCTCCCCATCGGCATGGCTCGTGATCGGATCACGCTAACTAATAACTCACTCTATGTAAGAGAGTAGCCAATCCCCTTTGTCGAAAACATTAGTACTATCAAGGAAAGGCATTCTTGGCTAAATGTTACTTTGCTATCTCTCTAAATGTACCAATCCGAAGGCAAAAGAACCGTTGGAGCGGGCGCGGCATGACCGCAGAGGTGCGAAGACGCTCGAGGATCGCTGTTTTTCTTGTTTTGCCGAAAGCTCTGTTCTTCTTGTAAAGGCACATCTCTTTAGGTCCAACGAACCCTTTCCTGTTTATAGCGAGTCTCTTGTATTCACTCATCGAGAAGACGGTGCCTGTTCGTTAGATTCGGTTTCGCTGTCATCTTATTCATCAGTTCGAAGGATAGGCTTGTCAACAAACAACAAGGTCAAAACACAAAATGGTGCGAAAAACACTTCCTCCGATGTGTCGTCGTCCTACTCGTTCGATAACATCGATAGCATGGAAACTTCGCTTCATGAACATACCATGGGAACTCAGTACGATCTTCCCGTAACCTCTTCGGATGTGGTGTCGACGGACGCGATCGGCCCTGACATTGAAAGCTTTGAAGACGAGAGAGACCGAATGAACCCTTTTACTGTGCGAGAAAGCCGCACGCTGACATGGAAGAATGTACATATGACTCTGGTAAGATCTTGCTTGTGCGTAGATTGAGCTAGCAAGGTTGTATTCGGCTCACGTCGCGTCTGAACTTTGCCAGGTCGGCACCAAGTACAGAGAAGAAAAGAAAGTTCTCGACAATGTTCAGGAGAAATTCCAGAAAGAAAGACAACTGCGATAATGGGTGCATCAGGTGAGTTCATTCTGGTAGAAAACAACGCGGCGTCCTTGCGAAGACTTTAATCAGTATACTAACTGATTGTTTTAGGCGCGGGCAAGACCAGTCTCTTGAACGTTCTGGCCGGACGGCTGCAGTCGAGTCGGGAACTGCGGGTGGAAGCAGAAATTCGACTCAACAATGACGTGGTAGACCCCACCGATATTAACGTTCGTCGTCAGATTGCGTTTGTGGCACAAGATGACAGTCTGCAAGTCACTGCCACCCCTCGTGAAGCAATTCGGTTTTCTGCGCGGTTGCGATTGTCGAGAGACATTTCCAAAGATGAAATTGATCAGTTGACAAACAGGATGTTGTTGGAATTGGGATTGACGGATTGTGCGGATACGATCGTAGGTGGCGCATTGATCAAAGGTATCTCGGGCGGAGAGCGAAAACGTACCAGTGTTGGCGTGGAGCTTGTCACCAGGCCGGGGTGGTATTTCTGGACGAACCTACATCAGGATTGATTCTTATTCTTCGTTACAGTGCTGCAACGTGCTTCGTAAAGTGGCAGCAGCTGGTGCTAGTGTATTGTTTACCATTCACCAGCCGTCTTCGGAGATTTTGAATCGATTGATCAGCTGATCTTGATGAACAAAGGCCGTGTCATGTTTCAGGGGCAGTGAAGGATATGCCTGACGTTTTCGGAAAGTTAGGCTATCCTATACCTAACAACTACAACCCAGCCGATTTTGTCATTGTAAGTACGATTCTCCACGCGTGGTGTCACATTCAGGTGCAATATGGTTCCTCCCCTAACATTATCAACTTAATGTTTATAGGATCTCGCACAGACCGTCTCCATCGAAGAGCTTGAAAAATCAGGCTTTTTCCGAAATGATTTATTGGAGGCAAAGAAAGAGGACACTGGATTCTGTCATACCAGTTTAGGCACGGAAGCTAGTCTCGCCGACGCGCCGCCACCCGGAATCGCAACACAGAGCGGCTTGCTATTTATGCGTGAGATTCACCACATGTTTAGAGATTGGACAGTCACTTTTCTCGGGTTGTGGTCAGCTCGGTCGTCGGATTATTTCTCGGTTTGCTTTTTCTTGATGTTGGAGATACCGATAAATCTGACAGACTTCTCTTGCAAAGCCATCTCGGGGCTGTGATGATCATTCTTTGTGCCATGATGATCGTCCAGATGCAGGTTTCCATGTTTGTCATCCCTGACGAGCGGCCCATCTTTCTGCGCGAGTTCAGCACAAATCATTATGCTGTTCTCTCGTATATGGTATCTCACCTTCTCGCAGAAGCTGTGTTGACGGCTGTGCAAGTGTTTATCGTGCTTTCATTGGTGTACTGGACGATGGGGTTAAGTGGGCGATTCGTGATCCACTTCTTGTCTACTTTGCCTTCTCGCTTGTCACAGCGGCGCAAGCCGTCTTGGTTGGTTGTCTCGCCGGCAACAATGTGAAGTTGGCCATTCAAATGCAGCCCCTCCTGATCATTCCGCAAATGCTCTTCTCCGGCTTCTTCCTTCCCACAGACATGATGCCAAATTGGCTTTCATGGTTACAGCATCTTTGCACCATGGTTTACTCAGCCCGAATCATGGTAGTTGAAGAGTTTGAAAACTGCAGCGACAATCCTGCAGAGCAAAAGAATTGTGATGACTTGATTCGGGCACAGCAGCAGATCCCAACAACGTCTGGTGGTATTGGATGGTTCTTGCTACGATGTATGTTGTGTATCGAACACTAGCGGTTGTTGTTCTTCGGAAGTCAGCGTTAAGATTTTACTAAAGATTACAGCAACACGACTTCGCTAAACGATTCTATTAGACACATTTTACTTGCGCGCAAGATTTCGCCCTATGAATACTTGTGTCGTTTGCGTTCTGCATCTGTAGATCCACCTGCTTGTCTTCCCACTGTAGCTACAACCCCGACTTTTATCCTTCATCCTGACTGGTCGAAAATATACTCTTGTCTTTGACTTTCCGCTTTTTTTTGAAATGACTGCCAGGACTTTTGCTTCATCTGGGATTCTACTTCTTTCGTTTCTTGACGGTGCTTGCTCTTCAGAGTTTTGATCGCTCTTCGCTTGCGATTCTTTTCAGCTTCTGTGTCATTGTCGCGTGGAATTAAATGGTCAGGTATTTCAAACTCCTTTAGCTTTTCGAACTTTCTTTGGTGCCTCTCCTCCATCCCCTCTTTCAAAGGGACGATGGTAGGGTGTCCTTCGTCTTCGCCGAAACGCATTCCGGATGAATTCGTTTGTCCCACTGAGGTTTCGACCGCTGCCTCTAGGGCTTTTTCGAGAGCATTCGGCTCAGATTTTGATTGAGACTTTTCTCATTGTTCAAGGATTGTCGCGTAATCGCAAGAAGCTCTTCGAGATCGGATTTGAGCGAAAGTATTGCGTCGTCGACCGGAGATGCCTTTAACAGCTCCTCTACGTCAGCTAACTGACTCTCGTATTCGCGCACTTGATCTGCTATCGATTCGGTCATATCTAAACTATGTTCAACGCCCTTTCAATTGTAAACGGGTCGGTTGTGGCTGGTTTTGAAATTCATCATCGTCGTTGTGTGCGAGCTATTAATACCCGACGACAGCCAGAGTGGTACACGGTGTTTTGCCGCGTGGAAATCATCCGCTTATTTTGAGGCGTACAGATTTCCTGTACATAAAGTTTCGCTATGGTGAAAAATCGTTTCGATAATTGCGTACGGACTTTCTGTTCGTGCTGATTGCAGCGTGAAATCTTATCTGACTTCTGTAAGGTCTGTTTTGCAGCAGTGCAAACCATCGTGAACATTCCCCGCGCACAGACTATGTGTTCTGATGTTTTCCAGCGGTGGTAAAGCACTCATTCTGTTCGTTTTGCTTTGCAAAGGTGGACATCGTCGTGAAAATTTTCGGCGCAACTTTTGCTGGTTTTGTTTTGCACTGGCGAAAATCGTCGGAAAAACTTGCTGCGCACAGATTTTCTGTGCGCCCTGCTTGGTCACCTACAGACTTTCTGTACGTTCTGTTTTGCAGCGGTGAAGCGGTGAACATCGTTATAAATTGCCGCCCACAGACTTTCTAAACGTTCCTTTTGCTGCACTGGAAAGCTGCCGCGTATCAAGCATCAAGCGCACAGATCGTATTGATAATTCACAGCGTACAGAATTTCTGTCGGTTCTGTTTTGCAGCTGTGAAAATCGCCCGCGAAAGAGTACATACAGATTTCTTGTAGGCGGTGTTTTGTTGCGGTGAAAATTGTTGTCAAATTTTATATAAAAAAAATTTCTAGCGTGTAGACTAATCAATAAGTAGTGTAACATATGACCGAAGAAACAGCGATCTTATAGAGCTAATACAGAACTCGATTTCGCGCCTCTGTTCGTTCGAACCGCGCCTTTATCAGCCTTGCTATGTGAGCGACCTCGCCCAAAGAACCAGAACCATGATTTGCCCTTCTCTGCCAAGCCCATCCCCAGTTTCGACACCGCAGGTGACGTTTTGTAATCGTCGTTAAATACCTTAGGTAGGAATAACTTTCGAGCTGTGTCCAGCCTGTGATGGTAATCGGTTAGATCCTGGTATATTCAGTGTTGTAGATGCGGCCAAGAGAAGAGCGATTACTTACCAAAGAATAGTTGAACTTAGCATCGCGATGTAAATAATGTCCCTAAAACTGATAGCTTCGGTTTGAAATACCTGTTGAAACGGAGGAGCGAAGACAATCAAAATTGCCCCAACATACTCAAGCCAACTGCCCAAAAAAATGGCATGTTCTTCAAATAGTGAAAAGGCCGAGACATGTTAGGGGCGTGGTCAAAGTTGTTGGTTCATATGGCACACAAAATAACTTACTCCGAACATGGGAATATCATAGAAGCATTTGTCAGCTGATCGACATACGTATGCATTGAAAAGATCACAGTTAACAAACGTCATGAACGTCATGGTAGTATCGCGCTTCGATACGCTCCCATCTTCTAATTCATGCGAGAAAACTAGGGACAACCATAGTGAAAGACGGTGAGATCTGTTGTCATGATCACTTTCATTGAGAAAGATGCATGATATAAGAACTTACCCTTCAGCGTCAAAAAAGAATAAGAGCAGAACTTGATGCCGCCCGAAGTAGTAGAGCTCGTGTCACAATCGGGTCATCAGCACGCCTGGGTTTCGCCTCCAAAATAGCGTCAGAGACGGGCTCAACACCAAGACTTTGAGCAGGAGGACCATCCATTACTATATTAATCCAAAGGATTTGCATGGCATTCAAAGGCGGTGGCAACCCCAGCGCGGTCGCCACACCTGCCATTGCAAGCGCAGCAAAAGATGTGCTCAGCTGGAAGGCAAGAAAGCAGCGGATATTGAAAAATATCCCCTTTCCTTCTCTTATTGCAGTCGTTATGGTGCTAAAATTATCGTCGGCAAGAACTATGTCGGCCGCTTCTTTTGCAACATCGGTGCCTTTTCCAAGAGCTATCCCAATATCGGCGGCCTTGAGCGCAAGCGCATCATTGACCCCGTCTCCGGTCATTGCTACTATTTCACCAGATGCTTGCACTTTGAAGCGCCAAAGTAAGAGCGTGATTGGACAGTGAACTCAGTTATCAGATTGTGAAAGTACTTACATGCTCGAACAATGGCGAGTTTATGACGTGGCACAACTCGATAAAAGACACGGACGTTCAAAATACTAAAAGGTAGATTCTCGGGCGGTATTGCATCGAGCTCTGTCCCACTCAAAGATTCCGTGATACCGATTTCTAAGTCGTTAGGAGACAAGAGGAGGTCGCTCAGGCCATCAATTTCAGGGTCCACATCTCCGATGATACCGCATCGCTGTGCAATTGCCATAGCTGTTTCCTTTGAATCACCCGTCACCATCATTACTTTAACACCTCCAGCCCGAAGTTTCTTAATAGATTCGGCTACACCTTCGCGCGGAGGGTCCTCCATGCCCATCAGCCCTGCGAAAGTCAAATGGCCCAATGTTCGACCAAACGCAAAAGCAAGAACTCTCAAGCCGCTTGCGGCCATGCGCCGAGACTGCGAAAGCACAACACCTCGATCATCTTCGGTAAGATCCTCTAAGGTACCATCGGGAAGAACGTAGGAAACGCACTCACCCAACACCTTTTCGGGCATACCTTTGATAAAATAAAGGCTTCCATCCGCATACGTCCTACTGCCTCGCTTCGAAGGCGTTTGTACAGAACAAGCACCAGTGAATGTTTCGCAAACATGGATTCCGTTCACTGGTCGGGCTCTGACTTCCATGCATTTCCTGTCGCTGGTGAAAGGCACTTCTTGAAGCCGATGATATTGAGGTCTTGGATCAGCGACACCAGCTTTGGCAGCGGCTACCAAAAGAGCCAATTCCGTTGGTTGACCCGAAAGCGTTCCGCCCGTGTGACCTTCAACCGAAACATCGATACATTCAACAAGCGTTGCGTTGTTACATAGACAAGCTGTGCTCAGTAGTGTGTGCAACGCCTTAAACTCGATAAGTTCGACGTGTGGTGCTTTATACGAAGCCGCTCGCTGCTCCCCAATGCCGCTTGACCATGTCAGCTTTCCAGAATCAAGACCATAACCGACTCCTGTATAGGTGAAGTTGGTGTTGGGCCATGCAAGCGTGAATATGCTACGAACGGTCATCTCGTTTTGAGTGAGAGTTCCTGTTTTATCTGACGCAACACTTGTTGTACAACCCAGCGACTCTACAACCGGGAGCTTTTTCACAATGGCTTTGTAGCCCGCCATCCTCAAAACACCCAAGGCCAATGTAACGGTGACACAAATAGGAAGACCTTCTGGTATAGCAGCGACTGCAAGACTGACAGCCACGGTCAACGTCTCCAAGAATGGTCGACCTTTGCACCATCCCCATATTCCGATGATTGCAATGGCTAAGGAGCTGAAAAAGCCAGACGTTGCCCTAACTCATCAATTTTAATCTGGAGAGGCGATTTCCTGCTGTCCACTTGGCTAACTCCATCGAGATCTTACCAAACTCAGTAGAACATCCAACTGCAAGAATGATTGCTCTAGCACGACCAGAGATCACCATGGTGCCAGCAAAGGCAACGTTTTCTTGTTGAGTCAACAAGGGATTCGGTGGCAATCGAAGACCTTCACCTGTTTTCGGAACAGGATGATTCTCGCCCGTCAAGGACGACTCATCCAGCATAAGCTCAACCGAATCTACAATTCTGCAATCCGCTGGCACCCGGCTAAAAGCGACGAAGAAGTATTTGCAAACAATTTAGAAACTGCCCAAACCATAATATTCATGCAGCCACAACGCGAAGAACAACTTACTCTCCGGTAGACAAAATAACGAGATCTCCAACAACAAGACCAACGGCCAAGAAATCATCCATAACTTTGCCATCCCTTACTACTGTACATGAATGAGGAACCAAATGAGCCAGTTTTTCAAGAGCAACGTCCGATCGATACTCCTGAATCGCAGCAACCAAGCTCACAATGAGCAACGCAACTGAAATGCTGATCGCATCTGCTGCGTTCCCCAGAAGAACGGAGATTCCAGCTGATCCCAGCAGCATGAGTATAAGGGGCTCTTTAAACTGTGACATTACGCCCGATAAAATGGGCTGTATTTTCGATAACAATCGTCCTCGTAGTCCTCGTCTGTTCTCGCTTTCTGCATCGCTCCCAGCATCACCCTTCATTCGATTGGCGCCAAAGCGTCGACGCAGTAACAGTATCTGCCGCGACGGCCAACCATGACTGAGAAGTTGTGTGGTATTGCTCGTTTCCTTGCTATAGGCGAGCGCTGCAATGTGCCGCGCGACATCTTCTGGTTGCCAAGCGCATTCTTCTGAGCGCGTGTACGGATATTCTTCCTCTGTTGCAGAGGCTCTATTGTTTGCTTTCATCCTTGTGAGGAAGCGAGGAAGTAATAAACAATACAAGAACGGAGATGCGTTTTGAAATGCTGTGCGCCACGAAACGTGGAGAGATGAATGACAACCGAATGCGTGAAAGGCAACTCGTGACTGACCCGACCAGACAGTCACACGTTGACATATATTAGCTATGGAGCAATATTCTTCACCTCTTCGTTATTTATTCCTTCGACCTTATTCGTGAGAGATTTTATAGAAATACACATGCTATTAAAATGACTCCTCTACGCTAAACAGCTTACTCTTCTTACCTTTCTCTTTTCGCTTTAAATCGTTCGGCCCCTTCCAAAGCTTCTGCGGCTTGCTGAAGAGCATTGCGGACTTCCTCATCGAGTGCCGATAGATCAAGTCGCGTTGAAGAAGACTTTTCTCGACGTTCTCCGAGACATCCTGTTTGGGAGGATAAGGAGGTGCTTTGGGCGGTGCATTCTGAATGTCACCTGATGTATCTCGTTGAGCTTTGGGCAACGAAGGAGGAGGCATTGGCTTTGTTTTGCGACGGAAAGCGGTGGCGGATTTGGTTTCGGCGGGGTGATTGGAGCTGCTTGTGCAGCTGGTTTCACTTGAGTTTGCTGTTTTACTTTCATTTCTTTCCTCGAATCTAGAACGTCTCCGCGGTTTGCTTGCACAGAAGCCATTTGTTTTGATTGTCAGACTTGTCCAAACTGTTTACTGCGGCATTGTAGGCCGCACTTCCTACCGTTTTACCAAGCCACCAGGTTGCTTTTCCCGTCGTTTTCAACACGAAACCGGCAAATTTCAAGGCTACATCTCCCACTTTCGGTGGAGTCGGAGGAGGCGTTGATGGTGGCTTTGGTTTTGGCTTTTCCAACCCGACCAAGACTTTGACACTTGTTGCGCCATCATTTACCGTTTCTATTACTTTTGTAATGGTTTGCTTTGTTTCATCGGCTTTTCGTTGCACTGTGTTGGGCAGATCTCGAACATCGGCGACGAATTGCTTGGTCGTCGATACAGTGTTCTCGACCTTGCTTTGAAGTTCATCGACAGTCTCCTTTGCTTTGTTGGGAATGGACTGTACGGTTTCGACGGCTTCTTCTACAGTGTCCGGAATGGATGCAGCAAAACGGACGGTAGACTCGGCGGCTTTTGGACTTCCCCGGCACGGTCAACACAAAATCAACAAAGGATTTGATACCATCGACCACAGAATACACAAATTCTTTTACTTCCTGCAGCTTCTTTTGGGCTTCCAATCTCTGCAGGCGAATTCGTTCTTTGCCTTCTAACTGAGTCAATTCCACCTGGGCTATCAGACGAATGACTACATTCCCGGATCGTAGGCGAGGTTCTAACTCTGCCAGCACTTGAGAACTGAGCAAATTGCCCTTGCTGTTCGCCTCGGCTACCGAAATCACTGGCAAGGAATCTACTCGTTTCTGTGGAGTTTCCGATTCGTCCCACTTGTTTGTCATAACTTTCCCAGCAAAGTCCAGTGTCTCATACAAGACGCTTTTCACCTGATCAAACGGAGAAACTTCCCTACTAACAGGCGTCTTTTCTTCAATAGCAAATAAGGACATTGTAGTAGAAGGATTAGCCTTTCCCAGAACTGTCGCTGGGCGTTCCGAATAGCCGTCAATCACCTTGCTTTCCGTGGCAGCTTTTCCCTTTGCCAAACTCTGAATCGAATCAACACCACTATAGACAGTCCGTTTGAACTGATCAAACTCGCTTATGCTTTTTTCCTTTCTTATCGTTTGTTGAAGCGCTCGTTGAGCCGGTGTCAGGTTCCGTTTGTCATTGTTGTCGATCGCAGCGAGTCTCCACTTGCATGCGTGTGACAGGCTTTGCACGTCGCCTCTACTGTTCTGAAACGCTTCTGTAACTACAACCGCAACCGCGATTGCAAATAGAAGGAGAATGTTGAATGAAAATCGATTCATCATGATCTTCGCGTCGCAGGCCAAAGGGTAGAAAATGTGAAATGCAAGTTCTCTCTCTAGAAGTTCGGCGAATGCGCCTTTTGTCGCGCCCGGAAATTGCTACTAATCGATGCTGTATTCAGAGGCTTATTGTTTCACCTCTAAACAAACTCCGTTTTCAACTCGCACATCGGAATCCTTTCTCAAACAGAACAAACAATGGACGAAGATTTGGTTTGCTCGTCCTTCAAGAAAGTTCGCACTATATTATTTGTCACAGTAAAATGCTGTCTTAGCGAATAACTATACGACAATGAATTTTCTGGTCCGCAATACAAGTACATGCTAGTGCAAGGGCGGTTGCTAGGGCGGTTTTTTTTGAAAAGAGTCATATAGTAATCCGAGAACAATAAACAGTTTATTATGCAGGTTGCTTACGTTTCTTGTGAACTTTTCTTAAAGAGAATAGCGGATTGGATTCGCGAGGTCTGGCAAAGAGGAGGGCGAGTAGGTCCGGAGGAATTGACCCCATCGTTCCCTTGCCGCCCGACTGATCCGAGAACACAACGTGAAAACATTGTTTCCGCGGTTCGAGATTGGGCATCATTGTGACCTGAAAACAAATGTGAGTAATCGTAGTAAAGCAAGGACAAGCGAAAACACGATGTGGCTCCTTAGTAACGAACTCACCGTCATGGAAAGGGGAGCGAGGTGTTCTCGTCACTCGCTTCTCTTGGGAAGCGGACACAAGGTAACGTTATGGATGTTTCTCTATTACACGCTTCCGAATCTACTTCCTGGGTATAAGGACGTGATCCCAGAGCCTTGGCAACAAACTCAAACAGCTTTGCAAGTTCCCTCGAAGGGACTAAACTAAAGATTGATAGTCTCTGTAATTCTTTTGGCTCCAGACCGGTGATTTCCAAGAAAAAGGCATTCCCTACGACAAAGTGTCAGTGAAAATAGGTCCTCCCCGTCCAATTAGAACCAAGATAGCACTTACATGAGACAATTTTTCCGGAATCAGTTGCAAGCAACTGAGGAATATTGGATTTGATGAAGACCTCTTGAAAGTCCAACTTGAAGCTTCCCGTAGCGGCATTCGACGAGCTCGTGCTTCTTGAGTTATTATCCTTACTCGACAATGTGGAGTCTGTAACAGCCGTTTTCGCCTCGTTTTCTCCCCGCTGGAACCGGAGGATGACAGGGTTGATTGGTGCGAAACCATCAAGCGCTGTGCCTTGCGACTTTTGAATTATTGATTTTATCATCTTCATCGGCGTCGCTTTTGCACCACTGTCAACTTTTCCAGGGGTTTTGGCAGACATGGAGGAGTCAGTAAGATCAGAAAATGTGCTTTCCGGCTCGGAACGCTCCTGTTGCGCCGATGATTCATCCTCGACTCGTAATCGCTTGGCCTCCAATTGATTCCTCACTTCTTGAATCGCTCTCTTTCGTGTCATTTGCATTTTTCATGTGTTTCAAGTATCGAGCACATCTTTTGGATAAAGAGTTTGTTGTCAGTCGTTTCGCGCAAACAAATAAAGCCCAGTCAAACGCGCACGATACTTACGAAGAGAGTGTGTGAAATTTGCTGTTGACTTCTATTTTCCAGCCGTCTTTTTCCATCTTGACACGCAACTGCTCAATCAAATTGGTTATCTGTTGGGCGCGCTTCTGCTCCTTTGCATTTTGACTCCTTATTCCCTGTCGTACAGCTTACAACTCCAGCCGGCCTGCTTTGACTATCATGATTGGAGGCGAACGCAGGCATTGGAATTCCATAAGGGAACGAGTTGACGCCCTGAGGTGCCTTTTGCGAGGCAAGAAAGTTGGCATACAATTCCCCAGAGGTGTTAGAATTTACAGGTAGACTCTTTTCATTGGTAAAGTACGAAGGTGCAGAGCCATCTTTCATGTTCGCAAGATGTCCGACTTCTACAGCCGTGTTGAACATAAACGGGCTCGCTCCCCATGCGGATGCCAGGTTATTGAAGGCTGCTTGAGCCGTGTTCAATGCATCATGGGGTGGACACGCCGCTGACGATTGTATGGCCTGAGGATGCAGTTGCGCAGATACATCTGGTCGGAAGATATGTCCACTCGAATTACCCTCCGGGTGGTCACTATTACCACTTGTGAATTGTAACGACCCTTTTGATGTCGCAACTTGCTCAGCTTGTTGTGCTGAACTCTTTCCATTTTCGTTCTCGCTCAGCTGACCGTATTCGTTCATCGTCTTTGAACCTTGTTGATCGGATCGAATAGTGGAAGAAGTGGAACCTCCTGAGCCAAACGTAGCGTTTGCAGCAGGTTTTCCATCCATTTCGATTCCAGCACCGTTATCTTCATATTTATTCATCAACAAATATTCAAGGTTATTGCTGTCTCTCCACACAGTTGCCCTATCTCGCCTTGAACTTGAAAAGCCCGATTCATCGCCCTCGAGCTTGTCGTTGCAATCTCCATCTAAGAACGAACAGAAATCAAGGTCCATTAGGTCCATTTTTCGCTCGTCATCTAAATCATTAGATGTTTCGGATAAAGTCATCTCTTTTCCGACTTTTGGAATAGCTTTATTGCCGTTTTTTCGAATCGTATGTTTTTCAATTTGCTCCTGAAAGAATTGTGTTTGCGGCATCATTTTGATGGGCAAGACGAGTTGTTGGGTTTCGTTTTCGTCTTTGCTTCACGATTTCACGAACACACGAGCAGATGCGATTGCCATCTGCCTCTGACTGGACTTTGGAGTGTGGCTGCACTGTGGACAATTCGACTGTCGACACTACGGAACGACATCTGTCCTCCGCGTGTCCTCCTACTATTTTGTATCGAAACGGTCGGCATCGCTGTTGAAGTTGAGGAGTATTTCCGCTTACACTGTAAGGACGACTGTACGTAGTACGGTATTACCCACAGGGAGCTAAGGTTTTTTATATAAAAAATAAATAAAAAGCAAAGCTGAACTGCTTTAACAGGTCCAAGGATCATCTTCACCACAGACAACGTTTACAGACAACGAGTCAATAGGTACAGCAACGCTCAGTAATATTGCAAATGGATGCACGGAGCATTCTATTGTTATTATCATCATCATCTTCGTCGCCTTGGTAAAGATTCTCCACGCCCCACGACCCGCAGTGCATCAGTGACGTACTGGTACAACACGCTACTGCTTATAGACCAGAGGGTGGTCCTAGGTTTAGATAACCAAGGACTGCTCTTCCTCGTCACCAGAAGAATCATTTTCGACGTACGCTTCCATACCTGGTCCAAACAAGACGAGCAACAAATCCGCTGGAGCGGCTAATGGAGGAGGATACGTCATCACAAACGTAGTCGAGCCATCATCGCTTGCGCTTTCCCAGGTAGTCGTTGCGCCCAGAAACGGCAACTCAATACGCTGCCGGAGAGGCTCTGGGAAAGATTCTTCGTTGTTCAAAGTGACCTTTTCAGCAGGTATTCCGCTTTTCTTTGCAAACTGATCAGCATTCAAAGGAAATGGTTCTGACGAAGAAGTGTTAAGAAGTTGTCTTATGGCGTGCGGTAAAGGTTCAATGTCAACCGGCTTGCATTCTAGATCCCAAATATTGACAAGGAAGGTAATTCGGATGTCTGAAAACGTCTTGCTCTCGCCAATGTCCGATCGACGAAGTAAGTGATTGGCTGGTGCACCGTGAAGAAGTCTTCCATCAAAGATAAGATGATTTCCCTGTCGAGGGTAACTCAAGAGCATCTCAGAAATGGTTTCATCTTCGGGCTGATCGTAACGTTTCGAGAAAACGACCGTTGGAGGCGCATGTCCCGAGTCCGTCAAATAGGTAACAGTGGACAGCAGAGGAAAACTCCGATTCCAAACTTTTCTGCAATTGTCTCGTCTTTATCATAGTGTAGGTCGACTGCTGCGGAAGCATTGTCTACGGTCTGCATCTCGCCACTCATCCCCTGTGACGAGACTTTCTTGATTTGCACCCACCACTCTGCTCCATATCCTTTCAAACTATATCTTTGACAGTGACCATGTAAAATTGTCAAGGCAAGCAATTCGAGTTGACATAATGTGCTGGGCTCGGCCGATGAATCTACCCAAAACGTTTCTTTCGAATGCTTCACCAACGTTTGCGTTTGCGCCTGTAATCTTTGAGCGAGTTCCTGTCCTTCAATCAATGAATATAATTGACTGTCGCTGACAGAATTCAGTGGTCTACTGATTGATGGCCGATCGCCAAGACAGGGTCTGTCGTTCAGTAACCGTTTCGCCTCTCGATCCGATTCGTTTTCAATCCTGCAGCCCACCAGGATCTGCCGACAATCACAATAACATGGCCCCATACCCACATATTCCAATCCGTCGTGATCTGCATGACAGTGATCTGCACATGCTTGACAAAGACATAACAGCTGACCATCTTCGGGTGTACACGAGTGACACACAAAGATTGATTGGAAAATAGGCTTGGATTGAGTCAAAGGAACGTGCAATACTGGCATCGCTCCTCACTTGCAGAAAGTTGATTGGTCATTGTTGTTTTTCTATGCTATGATGTTCGATTAGTCTGACTTCGAAGAGGGGACGCAATGAATAACCAGGTGGGAAAGTGATGTTTATGAAGACATCAAATACGCATCGGAGGGATCCGAAGAAAAGAAGAAAAAAGTGGGGAAGCGAACAATATCACAATATCATGCGTGCTGCGTACGTGACAGGCACTCGACGGTTTATGCTTAGAAGGATTTGTGCTGCTACGACATACATACCGTAAACGTTGATAACCGATACGTGGCTGTGAACTGTCGCCTAGGGAGAACTCCGTGACATTTGCTAATGACTAAGGTTCGAGCGACCAAACCTATACCAACTATGGTTTTGTCGTTTATTATCGTAAACAAAACGAGTTCAACAGGGAATCTGATTCGATTGAACCAGGGATAATCGACAAAATTACTGAGCTGGTCTTATCTCTAAGCGAAACAAAGCAGTCTCATAAAGCAGGACATCGACCTACAAGGATCGAAACTCCGTGTCAGTTAGCTGTCGTACTCTAGTATTATTAATGAAGCTGCCAGCATTTGATGGTTTGGTCGACGCTCGCGGATACTAACACAGGAAATTTATGATGCATGTCAATGGAAGCAATAAAGTGATCGTGCGCTTTTCTATTGTCCGCAGGCACCTTTCCGCCTTGATATCAAAGACACGTATCGTTTTATCATCCGAGCAACTGATCAAGTAATTTCCGTTCGGATGAATTAAAACGCTCTGCACCCAATTTTCGTGCGCTTTGAAAACTGCCAGACAAGATCCTTCGGATACCTTCCACAACCGCACCGTCCGATCTCGAGAGGCGGATGCCAGATAATCACGAATGGTTTCCGTGTGTTTATTTTCCCTTGTTCCGACTTTCAAGGGCTCCTCTGTCACAAACGCCAGGGACTCGATCACATGCTCGTGGCCTCTCAACTCAACAGAAAGTGTTTTCAGACCATCGTATACAAAATGACCTGATCATTCCCAGCGGACGCCCAGAGAGCTCCATCGGATTGACGAACAGCTAGACAGCGCACCCAGTTGGTATGATTGGAAAACGTGTGGTCGCAAAATCCCGTTTCAACATCCCAAAGTTTGACCGTGTTATCACGAGACGCCGAAATTAAATGCTTGCAACCTGCGGCGGACGACTCAATACCCGTTGTTGTGCTGGCAGGAGAGCCGCCAGCTGCAGCCAGCTCGAGCGATGGCAGAAAGCGCACACAAGAAATGGTATGATCATGCCCTCGCAGTGTCCGTAAACACGCATGTGTCGTAAAATCCCACAACTTGATGGACAGATCCGTCGAACACGATGCTAGATGCGTTCCCTTTGGTGTAAAACATACAGAATTCACAGTATTTGTATGACCTTTCAAAGTTTTCATATATTCACCACTCTCGTGATCCCAAATCTGCATTTGGAAGTGTGAGATGAGTGCTACAAAATTCAAAAAAAAGGCACGACCATGTTTCCACCTACCTTGATGGTCCCATCTTCGGATCCACTGACCACGACCGTATAATCCGGATGCAACGCGATTGCCGTGACACCCATCGAATGTCCTTGAGCATATGAAGGGGAGGAAACCGCGGCAACAGACGACGCTGCGCACCTCCCGTATCGGTCGTGACGCGATGCGCATGAATCTTGACCGATTCCGCAGCCTGTCGCTCCAGTTCGAGTACCTTTTTCTGCAATCTCGGAATCGCTATCCATTTCTTTTCCAGTAGAGGGATTTTACTAGCGGACGATCCATTTGTTTTAGCACATGCCTCGGGGTCGCACTCAGCTAGTGCGTCAGCTGCTTTTGGAATGCTTCACCCGGCCTGCTCCTTAAATATTCGTAGATTCCGGCGTGTAAATCTGTTCTTTGGCGATCCGTCAGAACCATGTCCTGCTCTGGTAGTTTAAAGGACCTTGGCGGGCTCGAGATGTTCAATGATTGTTATATTATTTATGTACTTGCTTTGGTTTTGCAATTTGCCCATGGTCACACATTGGCGCAAGCGAGTGCTGCGCGTTGCGCATTCATATACTTTCTCGACCATAGTGGAAATGAGAGGTTTTCTCCTTCCAACCGAAGGCATTTGCCGTTGAAGATGAAAGTATTTTTATAGTTATGACAATGAATACCACACGCTCTGGACTGGATAAGTTTTGTTCGTTTCTAATCGCACCGCTGGGACGCGATCAGAACTCGAACATTTCGAAAAGAATTGAAACGATCCCTGCCGTTGCAATTTGCAATGCGACAAAACAAACAAACAATCGAAAAAAGAGACTCCAATCGAACTTGCCGACTTGCTGTTTCTAGTAAAGTATCAATCTTTCGAAAAGATGACATCAAATATCTATTTTAGGTTAATAGTGCTGTCGGCTATCTTCCTCACAGCCTCGTCGGAAGATGAATGCGGCTTATATCTGGCCTTGTCATCCACGGCCGCGGCAGAAGAAAATACGTGGGGTGTTTATGCCGGAAAAGATATTCCAGCGCACAGTGCTATCGGTTTTCCTGATATTGGAATCAACATGCCTCATTTGAAAGCAAATTCCTATTTCGCCGAAGAAGGTGACGAAGAAGACGAAGCGTATCTTGGTCAAATTGTCGATTTCCTGGAATCCAACATTTGGGTGCCTGGACCGGCCGGGGCCCTGTTTGAGCTTGCCAAGGGACGAAGTACATCGGCAATTCCCGGTGCGGGCGCACTGGCTGCGTTCAATACCAAACTAACGAATGCAGAGTGGAATGGTACCGCTGCTTACGTTAAACCGTATTGGGGAGAGGAAATGGAAAAGACTCATTCCAATCGGGGAGCCATTTCTCCGTTTTATCATGTCATGGTGCAAAGTAAAGTGGATATTCCTGCGGGATCGGAGATTTTCATGGACTGTGAGTAGTCTTTTGTGTGTCTTGGTGTTGCCAATTGCGTTTTTTACCTCTTTACTCACCCATTTCTCCCTACTACTCACTCACCAGACGGAGAAAACTGGGCGAATGACGAAGAAGAATCCGATCTTCATGGCGAGGACTGGGACAAGCTGGACCAAACAGTAGATGACATGATTCGTTTTTTTGACAAGCACAAGGAAAAACTGGATGCTGACGCCAAGCTTCAGATCTACAACTTTTGCTCAAAGAAGTAATGAACGCAGCTGTCGGAGTCGACAAGGCGCATCGCATTCTCGGTATTCTCCCCGCTCGGCCCGATGATCTTTACAAAGTAAAAGAGGCCGGCGGTGCTCTCAAATACAGTGAACCAGACGTTTATCGCAAAATCGAATGGCTCAAGCAATACGGACGCTGCATGGACAATATCAAACCAGGTCCATCAACGATTCCGAACGCGGGTCGAGGTGCTTTCGCCAACCGAAAGATTCCCAAAGGAGGTCTTGTTGCCCCTGTTCCGTTGGTTCATATTCCCGAGTCGATCATTTTCGATATGCACGATCTTGCTCTTTCGGAAGACGGTGATTATATGCGCGAATCGGACGACGTCGTGCATCGACAGTTGCTCCTCAACTATGTCTATGGCCATCCTGAATCCAGCATGGTATTCTATCCTACTGGTTCGAGCGTTTCTTTTATCAATCATGGTGATGAACCGAATGCAAAGCTTGTGTGGTCCGATCACCCTAGCAATTCAAAAGTGTGGTTCGAAATGGAGCCATCAGAACTCATTTCCGAAGAGCATCAGCATATTGGTCTTTTGATGGAAATTGTTGCTATCAAAGATATTAAAGAAGGCGAAGAGGTCTTTATTGATTACGGAAAGGAATGGAAGGATGCATGGAATGAACACAACAAAAGTTTCATGAATTGGTAGAAGATGGACAAATACCTTCCAAGTGGCCAATTCGAGCTGTCGATATGAACCACCAACATCAGTCCGTCGGTTACAAAACTGCAGATGAACTCGAGACAGAGCCCTATGCGGAAAATCTCCGCTTGTGGCTTTCATTGTATTGAAAGAAGGCAAGCAGTCCGGATCGACCAAAGAGAATGCATACGAATGGGGATTCGACGATAACGAAGCACCCGTGAAATTTTACAACGATCAACTCCGTGTTGTTGAAATAGTGGAGCGTCGACAAGTAGAAGGGTCAACGAAAGCTGCCCTTACGTGTACCTCGTCAAGTCGACGAGCAACAAGAAGAGAGAAGTCTACATTGATAACGTCCCTCATGAAGCTATTGTGTTTGTCGACGCTCCTGGGACGAGCGATCAATTTTTCAAGGATAGCTTCCGTCACTATATCGGAATTCCAGATGAAATCTTTTAAAGGGCTGGCGAAACGTGGGAAGAGAGGAATAAGGAATAGACGATATGGTTAAAATGATTAGTTTAGTGTGCACTGCCTAGCATAGTTCTTTGAATATTGCTGGGACATGATGACGTTTTTATGAGAGAGCCTGCCAGGCGTCTGCATACGTCACCACGACTGCTTGTTTTTACCAAGCTTCTGTCGCGACACCAACAGCACAACACAAACATCACTTGCTTGCCATTCTCACCTTTCACAAAGCAAACATCATTGCGAGCATAACGTTAAGCTGTCTCGTTTGAGTCCGTCTTCGCATCATTCCTCTGAAAGAAGAAGAAGTTGCCAGATTGACAGCAATTATATCAACTAAAAACAATGCAATCAATTTCAACTCCGATGCCTTCAACAGCCCTCGTCGTTGCTGATAAATGCTCAAGGCAAATATGGCAAATGCTCGTCATTTCTTTAGCTCTGATCAATCTGTTCTCAGATAGGTCTTGCAGCGCTTTCGTGATCAGCGGTAGACACTCTCATCGCAAACATGCTTCAATGCTGTCAATGGCTGTAGGGAAAACCGGAAGCAAAGTGATCGAATCGCCCGATCAATATTCAGAAATGGTGTCAACATCCAGCACAAAACGCCCGGCTCTTATTTTCTGGACCGCGCCTTGGTGGTAAGTAATTGCGGATGTTACATGATATGATATGAAAAGAAGTCCAATCTGTCGTCTAATAGTTCATTCCTTTTCACCAGTGGTCCTTGCCGGTTGAGCGCCCCGGTTGTCAAAGAGATTATGAAACAGTTCACGGGAGACATCGATGTCGCTGAAGTTTGTACAGACGATTTACCAGAAGTGGCAGCAGAGGCTGGCATTGTCAGCATACCAACGATACAGCTATGGTACGGAGGTAAACTACGAGATACAATCATTGGTTGCGTGGCAAAGAGCGTCCTAGCAACCGCGGTGGAAAAAGTGCTGGAGGACACGACTCCGCAAAATGAACCTGATAGTGAAAAGTAATGCTACTAATATAAACAATCTACATCGCAGTCAGTCAAAGAACGTACTTCGTTACAAATACTTCGTATTATCTTCTAGAAAGCACAGGATGTCGGTTAACGTTGCAACTACGGTCGGAGGTCTCTCCATATCTGTGGAAACATTTCGTCCGGAATTTCGATCCAGTGTCGGAAAGCTCCAAACGAGTGCATATCGGACATGTAGGGTTTTTCGAGCAGAGTAATGGCCGAGTGAGGTACTCCTCTTACTTCCACAATGTCCGTGCTTCCTTTGAAGCGGGTCAAAACTGTGTAGGTATAATCAGATTTCTCGTCGCCTTGTGAGCTCTGTAAGTCGCAAACCATCAAATTCTTCCCATCAAAGTCTTCGTAGGTCATTGGTCCGATCCACTGAAAAATCTCTTGGCCTGCGGCGTTTTCTTTCGGCTCTCCATCTGGTACAATATCCGTTTCGAGATAGCACGCTGTAAAAGAACTAGGTGGGTATGGAATCTGTTTCTTCTTCAGATCTGTCGGGTATGGCTTGTTCTTGAATTCCACCCGAGCGTCTTCGGACCTTCGAGGCCATACACCTCCGGCTGTCTTCAAGTATTCCTCGAATCGTGTGAGGTGTTCCTGCCAAGCGTTTTCCCAACTGGGTCCGTAGTCAATGAAGATCTCTTCCCCTTCTTTGATATCTCGGTCAGCAATCAGAAGAAACACCAGTTGAGGGTCTACTTCCGCCATGTTCCACTCCTGAAATGCAATATCATGAATACCGTGATCAAAGCCAACATGTTCATGTGACGACCACAAAACGCGGGCATTCGGTGTAGACGCATGGTTGATCAGATTCACCATGGGACTTGTCGGTACCATGAGAAGACTCGACTCGGGATGTCCGAACGCATAATTCATCAGCAATTGCTGTCCGATCGGTCGCTCGAGGTCATACGTCACATCTACCTGACCGTCATAGACGGTATGTTCGGTAATCATGTACATGTCTAGGATATCATCGACAAGAATAGGGATCAAGGGCATGGGAGCGATCACGTCGCCTTCCTTGAAGGAGCGACTAGCGAAAGCACCCCGACCGGCGTGTGGAATCGTGCTCGTTCCGCTGCGTAGATAGTCGACACAAAGACCATGCGTCTCCAACCACTCGATGGATTTGACCAAATCTTGGTTTCGATACATGAATGCACCTCCAGCCTCAATTGCCTTTCTCACCTTGTTCGGCGTCTGGGGAAGGAGCGATCGAAGCACCTTTCCGCGTTTGCCTCCCACTTCTTCAACCATTGTGTCAAGGATGAAATCCAAGACATCTTGCTGAAAGCTTCCTTTCATTTCGTTCTCGTACTTGTTCATAAAGGTCGATACCTTTTGCAGAATATCTTCGGCCTCGCTGTAATCCAAGCGAGTGATCCGATCTTGATACAAATCCTCACGATCATCATCCCACACATCTCCCAAATTCGCAAATAGCTCCATGCCCGCTGGAATATTTTGGACCGCCCGCATGGTCATGTTGTAATAATTGGTAAAAGCGCCCTGCCGGGTGATGCTTTTCCTTCTTCGACGACGCCCTCTTGACGCTCGCGTAGCAAAACTCCGGCTTGAAACCAGTCAATATTGTAGTATCCCGAATGGTGGTTGGCAATGGTTCCGACTCCTGGACTGAGAACAGTTGTTGTATGATTCCCTTCCCAGTTCATGCCAGCAAAGGAAGACATCCAGACCTTTCCTTCAAGGAACTGGAGCACGGCGTTGTACAATTCAAAATTCTCCCGGTCAGTATAGTGACCGGATGCCATATCCACCAGCGGTATTCCGATTTCAGGATTCGGAAGCGTTTCATTCTCTCGAAAATCGACTCCAGCAAAAGTCCGAATTTTGGGTTGTCGTTTCGATAGAAGTGCGATCGCGCTATATAAAGGCGGCATGTCGGCGTTTCCGCAGCCAAGGAAGCGACTGGAAGGCGCAGCAGTGAAAGAGCTAGGAGTTGCAGCATATTGCTGTTTGAATCGAACAAGTTTGACGATAACTAACTCTATCTTCTTCTTCTTGTCGACCAAAATGATGTTGTACTCGCTCGAACAATCGAGCGTTTGAAACGACCGTTGTTGTTTTGAGCTTTCAGTCACGGGGTGATTCGTTCACGAACAGACGCACGGTCGGACGGACGTGTTCTCCGTTCTGCGTCATCGGATTTTCAAGTTGCTTGTATCAACGATGAAGTACTAGTAATGATAACCAACTTGTGTTGCACTTCGGTTGAGACTTGTCCTTCAAATTCAAACGGCGGCTTTCTTCTTATTTTCTTTTACAACAAAGAACAATGAAATCTACGTCCATCGCACTCTTCGCTGCTGTCTTGGCAACCGCACAAGCATTCTCCACCCGCTGGCGTTTGTACGAACGGCCCAAGCAGCGACGCAGCTATTTTCCGAGCCCAACAACAGTGAAGAAGAGGAAGGTGGCTTGGACTTGGATCTTGGAGAAATGTTCGAAATGTTTGAAGCTGCGGCAAAGGAAGAAAAGTTCGATGACGCTATCAAGAAAGTCAAGAAAGGCGACAACTAGAGAAGAATTGCGGTGGCGATCAAATTCGTGCTATTCTAATAAAATAAATATTCCTCTTGATGGATTGCGAACTTTATTCTGAATTATGTGTGTATAGGCGTACGGATTATTTCATCGATTGATTGAGTAATTGAGAGTTTAATTCATGTCGACTGGTGGAAGCATGTCGGCCGGGATGAATTCACGAGAGATCATAAATGGAATCAAAAGAGCACCGGCAGCAGTGAAATAATTGTGTAAAATATAACACGTGCTTGCTTGGGATCCGATAGATCCGGATTCAAAACTCCTTCGGCCAATTCTTCGCCTTGGCTGATGAACGGAGCGACCACTTTTTATTCTTGGTTTCTTCTTCGACGGCATCATCTCCCAATTCTACGACAGCTTCGTCCTTTTCGCTCATGAAAAGCGGTGAAGAAGATCGAAATTGAGAGTTCCGTGAAGCTTGGAGAAAAGGTCGGTGCACCGAGAGTCCGTTCATGAAGCAGCTGACAGGGTGCTCTGCCGCAAGCCACAGAAAAGTCGCCACAAGGATTGATAATCGCTGCATTGTACGAATTTTATTCAATTTTATTCGATGTCAAATAAAAAATGTCAAGTTGTTTTCTGCGGCAAGGAAATTCTGACGAATAATGCATTCATTCATCCATCCATCGTCAATCCGATTTCCAGCTCACAAAAACAAAGTTCGTTCCAATTATTTTTTCTTCAAAATTGACCGCGAATGAATGACGTACGAAGAAAAAAGAACAGGAAAGGTGCAACGTGAAACTTGCTTTTATCCCCTTCCCTATCGGTGCGCAGAATTCATAAAGTTATGCTCTACGTCTGCTCAAAGAATTATCATCTAGACTAAAGCACGCCACCGACTAATGTCCAAAGGCTTGCCCACAGCGTTGCTCTCTATAATGCGACCCGTTCGAGCATCCAGAACAGCCAATTGAGGGATTCCTTTTACGCCAATGTGCGACATAAGTTCATCTCTGGTGTCGTCGTCGTGCGCAACTGCTAACCAAGGCATGTGACTGAAGTAGCTCTTGAAACTGGCCTCGTCATGATCCGCCGATAGAAAGACAACTTCGACTGTTTTATTGGACCCGAGAGAGTTGTACCACTTAGCCAGCATGGGTGTAAACTGTCGACAAGGACCACACCAAGAGGCCGATGCATACAACAAGACAAATTCCTTCCCGCCGAGAGCATCGACCAGACGAACAGAAGATTGACCGGAAGAATTGTTCAATAATGTACCATTCTCTAGAGAGCGGAATAACCGCTTGATGCTTTCCGAAAGCCCGATTGCCACGACTGCATTGGATGGACTTGAAAATGGTAATTGCTGCGATTCACCCAGATTGGGTCGGACACGAAATTGATAGCCGGTCGAGCTACTTAGATTTTTCTTTTGACTTGAGTATTGGAAAAGTTGGCCGCGATCGTGACCCATTCACTGCCACCTGTGTTTTCTCTCATTTGGACGGAATAATCATTCGCGCCGTCATGCGCTTTCCAGGAAACAATCAATGCTTCGTTCGCACCCGCGAGTCACTGTAGGTGGAAGGGGTCGGGATTTCTCTGCATCACTCGTTAGCAACTCAAATGCGTCGGAATGAGTGTCCCAGGACGTGGGCAAAGATGTACTATCCGACCCCTTGAGTATAGCGCCAACGCGGAAGAAAAACGTCCATCCTGTTTCAAATTTTTTCTTTTGGCTTGTGTTGACGTAAGCTTGTCACTCAAAGTCTCGAATTCAGAGTTCGAATTGCTATTATTATCGGCCCGACAATACTGCAAGACATATCGGTCGGTGTCCTTCACTGCAGTCCACGATATCGTCATGGAGTCATCTGTTGCGTCAACAAGCGTAATCGTCATGTTATATTCGTTCTTTAAATGAATTGTGAGACGA
This sequence comes from Fistulifera pelliculosa, assembly GCA_026008555.1. Classification (NCBI taxonomy): domain Eukaryota; phylum Bacillariophyta; class Bacillariophyceae; order Naviculales; family Stauroneidaceae; genus Fistulifera; species Fistulifera pelliculosa. The sequence continues at coordinate 48,687 of BROJ01000058.1, read as the reverse complement.
GGTTTTCATTACTCTAGTATACAAGAGAAGAGATGGGAAGGAATCGTGTCGAAGGAGAATGTGCTTCGGCCTGAAATGCGAAAAATCACAAACATCACTTTTCTCACAATGAATGAGAGGCCTCTTCGCGAAGGAGGCCTTTCGGCGCTAAAGACGCCTCACTCGGGACTCAGAATATCGTAAAGGTATTGAGAGAGTTGAGAATTCCGAACTCGGAATTTTTCGGAAAAAAAGAACAATGCGTAGTAATTGTCACTATAGAATGACTTTTCTGTCTACTCTGCACTGCATACAAACACTCCCTATGTAATTGTGACTATTTCAACGACAATCCTAAGTAAATGGCTGTTCAGATACCGTGCGGTGAATAAACACAAATTATACAAATGGATGACGATCAAGGTAAATGGTCCAACGGAGAGAATTTTTCGCTGCGGCGAACGAACAAAGAAGAAGTTCGGTGTCGCCTCGCTGGTTACGCGGGCTTTTGGACATTCGTTTTGACACGTGACACTAAAGAGTCTTTTGCTTCGCTGGGCACGAATCATCATCATCATCACTCCGGCAGAGTGTCATTCTTCGCATAAATTCGTTTCATCAAGAGCAACGTTCTTCAAGCAATACAAAGGACAAGAACATCAACTTCTTTCATCCCATTGCTTCATTTGGATCCTTCCTTAATAGCAATAACAAAAGCAAATCATCAAAATTACGTCTCCATCGAATCACAATACCCCCAACTCCTCGAACAACATGATGCACCCAACGATCGAACGACAATCAATCATCTCGGAAGAGCCTACCTTCATTATTAACCCGCAACGCAAACAAACAGTCTGGAGGGGTCAATACAGTCCAGTAATAGCAGGAAGTCCGCCAATGTCCTCTTGCAGCGATGTCATGAAGATCTACGAGGCGTGCAAGTTAGACTCGAAGGAGAGCATCTGCAAGTCTGCGGCAAGTTACTTCCGCATCTGTGCAAACGGCTTGATAGATGAATGAGTGAATGAAAGGAGATGAAGTGAGGATGCCTATGCCAGCTACCCGGTGGGGACATGGCACCGCCCGCACTCTTGACATTTGCGCAGATTTTCAAGCTAGCTTCCGCTGACCTACTATAACTTATAATAATGTTCAAATCCGTTTCATGTTATTCCTTTGATTTTACTCTAGTCTATAGGATAGGTCTGCGATGTTTATTTCGCTTGACGATGATGTTCTTTTCTTGTTGCCTCTCAAGTTCGTTTTCAATTCGTGGCCCGCCTTCACTCGATGACGTCACACATTCGCCCTAAATTCGAAATGCTTGATGTGACGACGGAGAATGGCGAAAAAATGAGTTCGGCCTTTGTGATGGGCGACTGCGATCTTTAATTTATTTGATTATCGGTGCAATATCACCGTCATCGTCTCATTTCGTAAATCAGTCGCAATCAAGACAGAGGACTACTCGGTAAACAGGCCGAAGAAGAGACGTGCTTGGCGTCACGTTCACTTTCTATCTCGACATCAGCGTGTCTGGGCTTCTTGTCACGAAACATACTTACTGCGAAAACGAGTGGCGACTATCTACTTGTTCGATGAAGTGTCTTGGAAGACTTCTTTCAATTGTGCTGAAACTTCTGGCAGTGACAGAAGCGTTTCATGGGCCGTCTTTCTATAGACGCTCAGCGCCTCTGTCATCGCATGGTCTGTTTGCTTCTACTTTTCGTGCACGGAAGTGGTGAAAGATTCAGTGGAAGAAGAATTCGACACGGTGAAGCGCCTCTGCGAGATTGCACTTTTGAACCCAGGGCAATCAAGCGGTCTACGAGCGCTGGAAGAACTCGGTCCTTTGTGCAACCAAAGGAAAGCATATCAATTTTCGGAAAATATGATGATGAATGTCCCGAAGGAAGTCTTCTCGAAAAAGTGCATCAGCTGATTCCTACCGAAACGACGGAGCAAATATTCGAGATTGTTTCAAAATGCAAGAAAATGGATGGCTTAGCACGAATCCGGATTCTGTCGATGGCCTACCTAGTTTTCATTTGAATCTATACAGTTCAGAAACTAAAGGGGACGAAGATGTCAGCTCGGATACTGGCCCGGCCTTTGAACAGCATATCAAGGAGCTGAATCGACTCGTGTCGCCGTGCATTTATGAGCGACTATTGCCCCTTGCACAACAGCGGCTGGGTACAAAAGATATCCATGTGTCGGATATTTTCCTCCGTCGGTACGGGGACGCCATTATTGACGGTCAGTCTCGTCATGGAATCTCGGCGCATTACGACGTTTTCTCGAGAGCCACGTGTGATTGCCTTGGACGATACAGCAAAAGAAGGAAGAAACGGACTTTATACAACACATAAAACGCTTCACGCGGATAGGTCACCTTCTTTAGGTATATCCTCTAATCATCGCTCGTTAAGGAGGTTTTTCCTCTTGCGTGTGGAGATGCCGTTCTTCACACCTGGGATGTCCTTCATGGAGTTGATGTAGAGCCAGGAATCGACCGAACCAGTTTGATTGTATGGTTCGACTCGGGGAAACAAGGTGAACGACAACGCAACGTGATCCCCTGGTTGACGAACCGCGACGATCTGGATACAAATCATGTAGCTCAGTTCGTCCTAGCAAGTGGCCTCGAAAGCAGCTCAGAAGAAAGTGCTGGTGCGAGAGTTCATGATCTATACATTCAAAGTGCCACGCTCGGTAATGTGTTTGCATTAACAAGACTCGGAAGTCTTTGTGAGAATGACGAGTTGGCTTCCGATGAACGAGAGCGGGTTAAGGAGCTGTTGACATGCCTTGAACAGAGTAACAGCTGTCTAGCAGATGTATTTCTTACAAGCGAAGTGGACGCACCTCTTGATTTAGCTAAGCGACTCTGGTGGCAAGCATCATTGCAGGGCAATCCCATAGCGCAAGTTGCACTTGCAGATGAAGTGATGGCAAGTGCAATGTCACAAGAGTGTGTAGACATTGACAATCATTTCCTAATGGGAAGTGTGCTTTTGCCTTGGCTGCGCAGCAAGGCAACGATCATGCTTTGAGTCATTGCATCGCATGCTACGGTTGGAAGCAGCTTTACGAGAAATCGACAATGCTGACGAAATCGATTCACTCATCACACACTCGGTGATGAAGTCTGCGCTCACAGCTTTATAATAGCTTTTATATCAGAAATCAATAATGTGTTTAGCTTATCACTAAACCCCTTCTCGTTGACCGATTAACGTTTATATCCAGCCTTTTGTTCTTCTGACGGATTTCGTCGTCTTGAACGTTGTGAATAAAGATCTCGTTGCCAGGTTGTACATAGCTGCTGCCTTTGCTCCAATCATAACTACTAGCATAAGCAAAGAGGTTGCCCTGTGCGTTAAATGCGGCACAAGGTATCGGGCGCTGCGTTGCGTTGAAGCCTTTAAGTCGCTGTTTGTTATCCTTGTCCCAAAGTTCACCACGCCGTCGCTTCCCACGGTGGCGAATGTTCCATGTCCTGGGTGAAAGGCAATACCATTTACGGCATATACGGCTGAATCTTGACGGTGGCATTTGAAGGCGAAGCTTTCCTTCCCAGGAACTTTCTGAATGTAATGGATACCAACACGGCCCTCAATACTTCCAACTGCAAATCCTGTCGCATCGGGGAAACAAGAAATGCAGCGTGACTGATACTTGAGAGGAGACTCCTGCGAGAATGCTCCTGGGTTGACCCGAGCAATCGTATGCAATAATATGGCGACCGGCGGTTGCAACCACTAAAAGGTTATCCTGAACGTCAAGATCGTACACACGTTCGGGGAGATCAAAACTCCAACTGGCTGCTGCTGTCTCTGGTCCCAGAATTTCAATTTTCGATCCCATCCTCCGCTCACTACAAGGTTAGAAGACCGAATGTAACCGACACCCTTGACTGGCTGATCGTGTTCACCAATTTGAGTAGGAATATTGTTTGGAGGAGCTTGTCCTAGTTGATACATACGCACAGCTTTGTCGCATCCGCCAGAGAACACCTTTGACCCATCTGCACTGAAGCAGGCATCCAAAACGGGTGCATTATTCTGGTGATTGACTGTTGTGTGAAAGGAAAGCCATCGTGAGGCAAATGTTTTCGATGTTTACAATCAGTGAAAAGGAAACACTACGATCGTACCTTGCGCTGCGGGCATTGCCTGAATCTGCCCTCCTGTTCTTGGACTTGCCAGCAACGGAGGCCGCCGTCCCAATTTCCAGAAACCAGAATATTCGCTGTGGGGCTCCATTCTAAACAGGAGACCCCATCATTCCCTGGTTGTTGCACACAGCAATCATTCGGCGTCAGTGCATTTGGATTGCCCGCAGGAGGAGCACCGAACGTTGACATTCTTTTCGCAACTATGTAGAATTTTCAACGTTTCGTTCGATTTACTCTTTTAATTTGATGCGTGGTTGAAACTTTTCGTACCCGAAAGGTTTGTTGGGTTATCTCGTTGCCGTTGATCAAGATCTCGCCCGATTGAGATTGAAGCTTGAGCAGCGTGAAAACGGTGCAGCGCGAAAGCAAAAGTCGTCCTCCTCGCCTCGCGTGGAAGTGATTGTACGTACGGCGTACGTACGTAAGCCTCCCTTTGTCTCTCGAGAGCTAGAGCGAGGCGGTAGGTTCTTAGCACATAATTCCTATTCCTACTCACAAGAACATGAAAAATGGACACCCGTGAACTTTCGAGCGTTACGAGTGCTAAAAACAAGTCAGCTTTCGAAGCGTTCATCCAATCGGCATGGTAGATCGCAGTGGACGTGCAACAGAGACCTGTTTGGTGATCAAACACGGATAAGTAGTATTTAGGATAGATTGCTGATCGACAAACAGCTACTTTGCAGGGTCTGTCTCTTCGTCCGACTCATCCAGGTGCGGCGGTATGTATTGCTTCTTCCATGAGATATAATGAGATGTCTTCTTCCACATATAGTAAAATTCAATCACTTCTTTGGTAGTTTTGCTTTCGATCTCATTTTGAACTTTGTCAAACTGTTTGCCATGCTGTATCAGGGCGGCTTCAAACACTGCAATTTCGTACGGGGACCATTTTTCAATCACAAGAGGTCGACGCATCGGGCTTTTCAGGTATCCTAGTGCCGAGACGGTTTCCAGTGGAAATTGGAGTTTGCTGGGGTTGTAGCCGTACGATCCGAGTTCAGATATTGGTGTCAACATGAGGTTGCTGGCATACTCTACGTATTCTTCTGTCAGGCGGTGGACTATTTAAAATGGTAAAGGTGAGAGAATGAGCGTCCTTTGCTCGGCGAATATACTTTTAGAATCCGCAAACAAGCTTACCTTTCCATCGTGCTCTCTCGGCTATGTCATTTGTATCCGGACATTCATCGGATCGAATTTTCTTTCGGTCGGATTGTTCCCCAGTGTCGGAACGATGCCGCTTGTTTGTATCGTGTTCTTCTAAAGCTGCAGCATTTTGAGCTTCCGGGGCTGGCATTTTTTATTCGGTTTGTTATCTTTTCGGATTTTTCTTTATCGAGTTCTTGGAATGAAGGTCTCGGTTTGCTTTTGTGTCAAGGTGTTGCTTCGCGAGGTGTTGTGACTTGTGACAATGGCTCGATCGACTTCCGAGGAGTGTTGTTGTTTGGGTTCGAGTTCGAGGGGAGAAAAAAGGCGCGCGACGGCAGACGGCAGACTGCTCCTTTGTAGGAGTAAAAGTGGTATCTAAAATCTAAGTATTTCTACTGTCTTCGAATAACAAATAGAACTTTTATACCAAAACGATATTACGACTTTTTTACTTATAAAGGAACTTCAGTCGTGGCAAGTCTACCGGGAAAGAACCGTTAAAAATCTTGGCTCGGGGTTGGGATGGAGAAGAGAGCCGAGGTGAACGACAAGAGAAAAATAATACATTCACCCTTTGCAAAACAGTATTTCTTTTGTCTTTCTTGTGTTCATGGTTTGCGTCGATTAGAGATGACGACTTCGGTAAGTTCGGGAAGCGTATGCAAAGGAGGTTTTCCGGTCGACTTTGCAAAGACAGACTGCGGTGCCGCTGTTCTGGCATGATAAATAATATTACGCGGGGTCTTTTGACATTCTTGAGAGATTGGTCGAGAATAGGACGCAAGCTGCTCTCTGTACTCGAACTCACTACCGCTTTTTTTTGCTTTCGCGCTCTCGGTGATTCCAATTATTGGATGTCTCCCCTCGCGCAATGGATTTTAACAACCAGATATCTGGGGATAAGTCGTCTGACTTGATCATTCAAAACCTACTTGGAGAAGGGTCATTCGGCGCAGTTTACAAGTCGATTCACAAAGCAACCGGAGCTGTCGTAGCTGTAAAAGTCATCCCCAATTCAACAATCGAAGATGAAAAGATCAAGGAGAAATCGATATCTTGAGTCGCTGTGATTCGCCTTATATCGTTGGGTATTTTGAATGCTTTATCCGTCCCCGACAGACAAACCAGGCGAGTTGTGGATCGTTATGGAATATTGTGAGGGTGGCAGTATGACAGATCTTCTGGAAGCGAGTAATGGCTATCCACTTCCTGAGGATTGCATACGTGTCGTTTGTGCTTCGATAGTTCTAGGTCTGGAATACCTGCATGGAGTAGCGAACGTTTGCCACCGTGATATCAAATGCGGCAACGTTTTACTAACCGAAGACGCACATGTCAAGCTTGCTGATTTCGGTGTTTCCGCAGAATTGAGCAATACGTTGAATAAGCGAAAAACAGTTGTTGGGTCACCCTATTGGATGGCGCCGGAAGTGATTCGAGAATCACATTACGATGGTCGTGCGGATGTTTGGAGTCTCGGTATTACAGTCATTGAAATGGCAGAGGGCGCACCGCCGCATGCAAACCTACATCCACTTCGAGCCATTTTGTTATTCCGACAAAACCTGCCCCCACTCTTGCGGATCCCGACGTTTGGTCACCAGAAATGCTGGATTTTGTTCGTTGCTGTTGTCGGAAAGAACCAAGTCAACGCTATGATTCTGCTCTTCTCAGTTCGCATCCTTTCATAAAGCAGGAAGTTATTGCACTCAGAGGAATGTATCGTGGTGAAACTTCTACAGCTAATGGGGATGCTAGGGCCAAGTACATGCGATTGGCTGAAGCTCACAAACGACCGCCTGGCCTTCCGGCCCTTCGTCGAGTATGCGAGGCGCTGACCAAGCGAATGAGCGTCGTCAAAAAATAAGAGAGGCAGAGAGAAAGGCGACTCGGCCAAGGAACCTGATGCGTCGCTGACCCCAAATCTCTTGGGACAAATCCTGATCTAATGGGCCAAAACGTGGCAGTTAGAGAGCCTCTCACGCCTGTAGAAGATGGAATGTCACAACACGGCCAATCTGGACAGTCACCGTCTGTGTCGGTACTCATCGATCAGCTCAGTTCGATGGATCTGAGTCTGATACTTTTCTCTTTACTCCCATGAATCTTGACGATGATCCGGACCTAGCAAGTGATTCGAAGCTACGCGATGATCTGAACACGCTGTCGGAAGCATTTCAAGCTCGCAAGAATGCACTGACAGTGGCATTTAAAATGGCGCAACAGCAGCTGATTGTTGAGTCGCAGGGACGAAACATGTTACCGGTTGACGTGGGAGAACTCATGTCAGCTGCAGCGATCCATCATGACCTTAATCAGCATGCAGTAGCGGCCATGGAAGAAGCCGCGAAGCTTCCCGCGATCTCGGAAATAATCGGCAAAGTGGAAGGTACAGCCTTTCCAGGCTCAATGGCTGACGACATTGCTGAATTAACGAATATGGAAGAGAACTTGCATAACACTCACAGCAGCCAAAATGGACTATTGAAAGAACCTTCAAACGTCACCTTCAGTGAGTCGACTATAAAGCCCGTCGAAGGAAACGAGAGCCAACAGCCTCTTGAGGCTGCAACAACAACTTAGTTACCAAGATTCCATGCTTAGTATGCGAGCCTCATAGTCTTGGCGACTTCGAGGTCCCCTAAGCAGTTGAGTCATTAGTAACTTGATCCCAATTCTTAGTTATCAGCAAAACTTGAATAATTGTATGAGTGTTTGATGCGCAAAGCAGTGACTTGGTTTTCTTGTGCGCTGTTTCCCTCGGTGAAAATCTCGCGTTATATTTTCAGGCGTACAGACTTTCTGTACCTGTTGCTTTGCTCATGTGATAATGTCGTGAAAATTTTCCGCGTACAGACATTCTGATTGAAACGACCTCCAAAATATGTGCTTGCTGAACTCATTAAATTTTCAAAAGGAAGAATACGAATTATCAATTACCCATATATTATCTCCTCATGCGACAAAATGCTCGCTTTGGACACAGTCGATAGCGTAATTCACATAGATGGATCCACGTTAGAGGGCGGTGGACAGATTCTGCGGAACTCGATCTCTTATGCCAATCTTTTGCGCAAGCGACTGAAGATCATCAAAATACGTGCTGCTCGATCTAAACCAGGGTTGTGTGCGCAGCATGTTGTTTCTCTTCAAATAGCCACAAAAATCCGTGGTGGGAACTTGTCGGGTGACACCATTGGATCGACCGAAATATCATTTGAACCTCAGCCCAATACAAACAACGATGTTGTTGCAGAGGTTGAAGTTGTTGGTGATACCGGTACTGCTGGGTCGGTATGCTTGTTGTTACAAGCTTCACTTCCTTGCGCTCTATTCAGTCTGCGCCCCTTCAAGCTCCTTCTAAAAGGAGGAACAAATGCTACAATGGCTCCTCAATATGATTATTGGGAAAAGGTACTTTGGCCCACTTTGAGATACAGGTGCAAGCTAGATTCAAAACAAATCGAGGCAAACGTTATTATGAGGATACTATCCATGTGGTGGTGGTGAAGTTCATGTACATGTGAAACCATTAGGTCGTAAATTAGGGCCCATTCAGATAACCAAACGAGGAGAAATCAAGAGCATCCAAATAAGATCCTTTCACGCCGGAACAGTTCCAAGGTTTTTGGCAGAGAAAATGATCCAAGCTGCCAAATCGGAGATACTAGAAAGCAATTTGGACGTGAAGATGGAGCAGATTGAGGCATTGGTTGTGAAAGAAAAAATGCCGTCGGTAATGGGCTTGGTTTAATGATTACGGCTGAAACAACAACAGGCTGTCTATTCGGCGCATCAGGTCTCTGTGCACCAAAGGACGATGCAAGGGAGAGAGCCCGGAATGCAGCGCGAGAACTCATTGCTACTTTAGAAGAAGGAGCGTGCGTCGATGAATGGTTACAAGATCAGCTCATTATTTACATGGCGCTTGCAGATGGAGTTTCGGAAATAATAACGGGGAGCTTGACGCAGCACACCCTGACTGCTATTTGGGTTGCCGAACAGTTGACTGATGCTCGATTTGAAGTCACGAAACTGGACAATACAATACAAACTGTGATAGCTCTTCATAATCATAAGAATAATCTGAAATATGGAACGGAGGGCAGGTTTCAGGAAGGCACCGAATTAGGTGTGAAGGAATAGGCCTTGAATCTAACTGAGTATTGATATTTACTTCTAAAATAAATTACTCCTCCACCGATTACCGTAGATATTTTAGGCGCCGTAGTTATCCCCACCAGTGCGCCATCCGTGATTCGTGTCTCGACGACTTTGGTGATGCGGGAATGCCTCAGCAGAACGTACGTCAGTTCTTCTACGACTCTCTCCGGGTTCCCTTTATACGGCACACGGCACCACGTGTTCTTCAAAAAAAAGATGATGCTTCACAAAGCAAAGAAAAAGCCACCCACATCAACATCACAACATCACAGTCTTCGATTGATCTGTACAGACTAATCGTTTCTCTCTCGATAGATTGAAACTGTAAGAAACTACAATGAAAGTTTTCTTCTCCCTCTTCTGTTCGGATCAGCGGCTTCGTTTGCCCCACGCAACCGTCCGTGTGGACGCCCACCAAACTGTCCAGCACAGCCGCTGACGCGTCGTTTACTTCCGACGGAGCAAAGAGTCAGATCGGCAACAACGCGTTCTTGAATGAAGATTTGATGTCACGAGCACAGAAAGGACCGGGCAAAAAAAATAAAGAAAATCTCAAGATTGGAATCGTCGGTGCTGGTCTGGCCGGTATGGTGGCTGCGATGGATTTGGCGGATGCCGGTCATGACATTGAAATGTTTGAAGTCAGACCTTATGTAGGTGGAAAGGTTAGTTCTTGGAAGGACAAGGATGGAAACCACATTGAAATGGGCCTTCACGTTTTCTTCGGCTGTTACTACAATTTGTTCGGTATCATGAAGCGCACAGGCTCGTTCGATACGGCACTTCGCATCAAGGAACACACCCACACATTTGTGAATACCGGGGAAGACTCGGTGCTCTCGACTTTCGTTTTCCCATCGGCGCTCCTGTCAGTGGCTTACAGGCATTTGCCCGCACCGAGCAGCTCGATTTGGGAGATAAGGCAGACAATGCCCTTCGTCTGGCAATTTCACCGATTGTTCGAGCGCTCGTGGACTTTGATGGCGGCATGGATATGGTTCGTGAGCTTGATGATATTACATTCACCGAATGGTTCACTGCTCTCGGAGGAAAGCGAGGAAGCCTTGATCGCATGTGGGACGCCATTGCGTACGCTTTAGGCTTTTGGACTGTGACAGTATCAGCGCAAGATGCATGTTGACCATATTCATGCTCTTTGCCATTCGTACTGAAGCCAGTGTCTTGCGGATGCTTGATGGTAGTCCACAGACAGGCCTTCATGATCCTATCATCAAGTATTTGGAGGCTCGCAATGTGAAGATCAATCTAAGTACTCCTGTTCGGGACGTCGTTCACGACCTTGATCCAGAGACAGGTCTGCCTTCCCGTGTCCGAGGAATCAAGGTAGGACCCAGTGAGACCTTTCGCGAGTTTGACGTTGTAATTGCTGCAACAGACGTTCCGGGTATCAAAAGCTGCTTCCAGAGAACTTTCGAAAGTACGAATTCTTTGACAAGATTTACAATCTTGACACGGTCCCTATTGCCACGGTTCAGGTTCGTTTTGACGGGTGGGTAACTGAACTCCAGGACGAAAACGTATGATGGATGTTTCAGGAGATCAGAGTGATGGACGTGGAGCTGGAATTGACAATTTACTATACAGTGTTGATACTGAATTCTCTTGCTTTGCCGATTTGGCGCTCACGAGTCCAGGAGATTACTACAAGCCTGGCGAGGGCAGTCTCATTCAAGCTGTTTTCGACGAGCGTGCATTCAAGCGCTCGAATGAGCAGCTGGTGGAGGATTGTATCAAGCAGCTGAATGATATCTTTCCTTCATCTCGCAAACTCAAGTGCACTTGGAGCTCTGTCGTGAAGCTGGGTCAAAGCTTGTACCGTGAAAAGCCCGGACAGGATAAGTTCCGTCCCAAGCAGGCCACTCCTATTCCCAACTTTTTCATGGCTGGTTCCTACACGTATCAGGATTATCTTGACTCGATGGAGGGAGCGACTCGTTCTGGACTCATGGTGGCGAATGAGATTATCGAGAGAGCAGATGGTCCCGATGGCTTAAAAGCTCTGTCCACCAAGGCAAAGGAATCAGACCTGTTCTTTGTTAGCTAAAAGATACAGAAGGCATCAATTTATTCTTAGTTTCTTCTTTACTATCCTGCTAGCGCCGCCTAATTAGCTGCTAACCTGGGGCTTGGATTAGGGATAGGAGGAGCTTCATAGGTGCTCTATCAACCAAAGGGATTTTATTATTTTCGAGCGCATAGATTTTCTATGCGCTGTGTGTAGCCGTAATGGAGGCCTCCTTCTAATTTTGCGCACATTAGAATTTCTGTATTGGAGGCTTGCTGTTGGCTCTCCGTTTTGTGCCGGACGCACAGAAGGTAACGCGCACATAGATTTTCCAGACGCTTTGTTTCGCCGTAATGGGAGTCTTTCCTTATTTTGCGCCCAATGAGTTTCGATGCGTGCGGTTTCGTCGTCGTTGTCATCCGTTTATTATCGTACGCAAATTGACGGAGCAACAACGGTACAAAACCACCTTGCATTGATATTTGCAATTAGAATACAATACACCGGCATTTTAAGTTGACGCGCTTCAAAGACATATAAACGAATTTCTTTCGATCATTTCAAAATGGGCAAAACAAGGAAAGCCAGTGAAGATTTCAGCAAGAAACGTGACAGTCGTCAAGTCGTTGAGAATGGACCATCATCTGATGGAGATCGTGATGAAAAACCAAAAAAGATGAGATCTCGAAAAATAATCGATCAGACCGATAATGAAGCTGCTGGCTTTTCGGAAAAAGCAGACAATGGCGACATAAAGCCGCTTCTAGACGAGATTCCGGTCACGAAAACGTCACAGGATGAAGGCCTCCCAGAAACTGCTGTTGGCCCCAAGTATGTCGAACAAGAAGATATACCAAAGCCAATGATGTGGGATTTCGAAAGTGCTCTTCATCATATTGTATCGATGGGCGACGGATGCAAAGAACATTTATCGAAAGATTTGTGGCTATCGTTCCGTGTTGCTCATTCAGGTGACTCGTCCACAATCGAGAGGTACTATAAGAACACACAAGAAGAAGTAGAAGGGAAGAAGAAAAGTCACCAGAGCCCTCTGAAAACGAAGGCACGGAAGATCTGAAAACAAACAAATCGGTTCAGCCAAACAAATTGCCTCGTGAGAAATTGCAAGCTCATTTGGCGAGCGCGTTAGGCGACGAAGACAACCCTCCATTCGTTTTCGCGTTGCTAGCGGAAATCTCCCCTTCGGTCGAAATCAGTTCTTCCAAGAGCATTGCAGCCGTAGTTTTGCTTTCCTGTGATAATTTTGATTCCGTAATTCGCGTAGAATGGATCTATGTAGACCAGACTATGGAAGTGTCGGCACTTGTGGAACGCCGACTTTGGCTACGGCTCTGTGCCCTTTCCGTACTCATGTCGTATAGTTTGATGGGTGAATCGATACCAGATGATCGACTACGTCAAGAAGCAGAGCGCTTAATAAATTGATTTGCTGTTCGAGTTATTACCACGAGACGCGACAGCTACATGTACAAATATGGGGAAGATAGCTTTTCCTAGTCTATTTATGTTGCAGCGTACCAGAGATCTCGCTTCAAGCCGAACAAGATCATTTCTCACACCGGAGGAGTTCTGTACTTTTTTCTTGACAGGAGAAAAACATCGTCCGGGTCTTGTTCCCCAAGCGCTTTGCGACCCATGAATTCGGCACGAGTCGGATCTCTCGCATACCCTGATATCTGTCCAATTTGACAACCGTCTTGTCACTTCCATCGTCGTATTTCCCAATCACAATTCCAGTACGCCCCTTATCAGGACCTTTGATTAACACCACCAAGTCTCGCACCAGCGGCACATCTTTCTCTGGATCCGCATACACCAACGCTTCATCGGAAATTCCTGAAAATACGTTTCCAACGATACCGTGGCATCGTAATACGTATAGATTCCTCCAACCCGTATATAACGATCAAAATGCAGTGACATTTCGGAATACGCAATGTAGGCTGCATCCAAGGACCGCCGTTGCACTGCCCCTTTGAATCGCTCCAAGGAAGCAAAGAAGCGCCCCACTTCATACCGTAGCGCGACGCGTAGACCCTTGTCGGTGGGTGCATCCGTGGGAAACGCGGCATCCGTGTAGGTAGTAAAGACGGGTACGTAGGACCGTAAGACGGCGGGGTACTTTTCGACAAGATCCCATCGTTCTTGCATCAAGTCTCGTTGTAGTTCGTCCTGAAGAAAGAAAGTGGAATAGTGTGTGAATAAAATTTATAACTCGTTTGTACAGACATTTTGTTACTATCTATGTCGACTTACCAATACAGTACCGATGGATCTTATTTTGGACACCAGACCCGAATTTCTCTTGGTGCGAGGACCGTAAGGATCCATCACATTGGCCGATGATTTGACGTCAGGCTCGGCGCGAACCTCCGCCGATGCGAAAACGAGTCCAAAGAAGAATGTCGATTGCAAGAGCGTCCGTCGGTCCAGTGAAGGAGTGTTGAGTGCGTTTGGAGTCAGAATTTGTGATTCTGCTTTTGGTATTCGTTTTGGGTCCAGTGAGATTGATAACCGTGCACATTGGCCATGGCAACGAATACGGCAAAGTGCATCAGCTGCGATCGAGGAGCCATCTTCATCAATTATTTACTGATGCTTTACCTAAGCCCGATGACGATTGTCTTCAGTTTGGTTTCTTTCTGGTTTGCTTGCTTGTTTGCTGAGAACAGCTAGCTGTATTTTATTGTTTATTCATCAACTTCAATTCAATCAAATCAAATCAAATCAAATCAAATCAAATCAAAATTCGAGGAAATGATTAGTCTACGGAGTATTTTTTGTTGTCAACTGCAAGCTCGCGATTTTCGAAGCCTCCGCAGGATGACGTCATCGTTCCGCCACGAGCTGACTGACTGACACTCGATCTCGATCTCGCCGCCCAAACAAAAGCTAGCATTCTGTCAAAACAGCTCCGACAGAAAAAGCATTCATTACTTTGCTTTGTTCATATCTAATTACTGTATTTATTTATGTCGTGATCGAATCACCATGACAAATCATCGTTTGTTGACAATATACTTTGCCACAGCACTGCTTTGCTGCTGTTGTCAAGGCGGAATGGCCTGGGTTCAGCAACCGTCACACAGTCGCACCGCACGGCTAGCTGCGTCGGTCGAAAGATCTCCTCCAGCTCCAGCAATCTTCCTTCCTCCACAGACGGTTTCAAACCGAGTCTTTCAAACCGACAAACGACCCGTCGTACTATTTGACGGAGTCTGTAATCTTTGCAACAATGCCGTGAATTTGGCGCTCGATTGGGATCCCAACGGCAAATTGCGCTTCGCGGCCTTGCAAAGTGCGGTAGGAAAATCGTTGCTGCAAACACACGGCCGTCGGGCCGATGATATCAGTAGTATTGTTCTTGTCAATGCAGATGGAGCTCATGTCAAGTCGGATGCCATTTTGAAAATCACCGAAGCATTGTCGCCTCCGTTTCTTCCAGCGAGAGAAGCAGCTCTATTAGGTCGCTTCTTGGTTCCTTCGTTCCTTCGGGATTTGATCTACGATCTAGTAGCCGACAATCGCTACCAACTTATGGGAAAGCGGGATATGTGTCGGTTCGATGCGGATGGGGAGTTTGTGGACCGATTTGTTTCCGACGAATTGGCGTATGAATAATAATGAATCAATGAATAACATTGACGGAAGTTTCGTCGTGGAGGAGAAACAATGAAGGCAGCTGTCAGCTCATGATTTGCCTCCAATTTTGTATTCTACACAAATTAATGAAAGATTAGAACCAGGCTTTGTGAATTTGACGTGAGCGGCTTTATTTGGCATCCCCGCAATAGAGGAATGAAACGGAATAAACGTAGAAGCACACTGATCCACTTTAGTTACATTATTAAGGCCTTGAGTGTCAAGTGCAAACGTAACAGAGGTAATAATATTTCTCTGCTCTCGATCATCTTTGTGAATCAATCGTCTCTCTCGGTGCGTCTCCGAATGTAAGTCTATTCGAACTCCGGCGTCACAAAAAAAAATTGCAAATGACAAGAAAGAACGGTAGGCACGTCGCTCTTACAAATCCTCAGATCGATGCTGCGCCAAACTAAGGTAACAATTCCAGAAGGTAGAACAAACCATGAGTACAAGGGGACGCATATGAGGGCCACCAATGAAAAATTCAAAAGGTTGATGGGTATCCAAACGCTCGCCGATGCCTGAATCGTTTTAGGTAATTCTGATTCTAGTTTCAGTCGGATCGCGTTCCATAATAGTTCCAAATTAAAGGGAATTTCAGCTGTAGTGTCCACTTTTGTTGTATTCGGTTCTTGTTGGTGTTGGTGTTGCTCTTGAACGAGAGCAAGCCAGCAAGTCACGTGATGCACAAAGCTCCCGTAACAAAAGAAAGCAGCGTTGACAGGAATCGAAAAACGAAGCTCATGGATGCCCTTCCCACGACTGTAAACAGCGTAACTTTCTTGGAAAACACAACATCCATGACCCGATAAAGTGTCACAAAGAAAGGCGTATACGCGGCAACCGCCCAGACGACCATGGTGGCTGTGCGAAAATAATCGAATGACCGGAACGCAAAGACTATTAAACTAGCCGCATGATCTTCAGTTTTATACAACTCTTTCTCTGTAAGGATGTGCTTTGTGTTCATGGCCGCATTATCGTCGAGCGGATATTGCAAGGATGTCGATTGTCGCCTCAGTTTTTCCTTGTCCGGGCTCAACGTCCCGTATCTCCGAAAACTCAGCTTGAGACGAGTATTATTTCTTTTTGTTGTCGAAGAGCGAGGATAAGACTCGATTCCTGTGCCATGATATCACCTGCCGACATTAGAATGGCCGCGGACGCCATGTTCGCCCGAAACGGATGTTGTTTCAGCATCGTCGTGTACCATTTCGTGAATGTGCTCATGCGAGTTTGGAGATACAACTATTGAAAGAGATGGCAAGACGCGGTAGGCGGAAGGATTGTCTCATGTATTCGCTGTGTTTCTTGCTTTCTTCTCTTTCGGCAGAGTGAGCGTTTCATTCACAGCCTTTTGCGAAAGAATAATGATTGCGTGGTGTTCATGCTGTACCTGGTAAATCTTACAGTATCGAGACCTCCCTGTTATTTTCCCGCGGAACCAAATGGTTACACGGTTTGTCACCGTAGTGGAGGCACCGCCATTTTTTGCGCGTAACGAGACTGGTTACGCGGTGTTTCATTCGTGGACGCCACCGTACGTAATGTCCGAAAGGGATAAGGATGCTGCATAGGTAACAGAACAGACAGAGAACGTAACAGTGCGACAGAAAGGTTTTCTGCTGACAAAAATCCAGAATGCGATCGATCCTTTGGCTGCAAATAATTATATCGCGAAGCAACCAGCAACAGCTTTTATCTTTAGAATAATCTGACTTGCTTGATTTGTTTTCACAAAAAGGCGATCTCTAATAGATGATGCGGTGGGAAATACAGCCAGATTTCGCTTTGCTGGATGCAGCCATCTTGGCCCAAACGGCAGATGCCGCAGATCGCAATCACCAGCGCTCTGGCAGCAGGCCGTCGGCGAACTCTTATGTATCTCCGTTGATTGCAATCCACCAATCTATTCGAAGACAGAATCCGATTGCAGCCGCGGCTGCTTCAACACCAAATCAGCTTGTCATGAACGATGATTTCGGAACGGATGATATGCCCCGCATGATCTTTTCGACTCGACGGATCCCTGGGAGCCTTTAACGACCATGTCGCCTTCGCGCAGTCACAAATATACAATCAAAACACCATCGGAAGAAAATCTAGACTCGGAAGGCATCTCGGGTGATAAATCGATGGAAGAATGTTCTTGTCGATACATTGGCCGTCGAAGTAGTTTCAAAGGGGAACGTCGGATGTTTGTGCACATTGTGGTAAGCGGCGCACGCCGTCGTCCAGTGACTTGCCGCGACACCGTTCTGTCAGCATTTCGCAACAACTTCAAAATCATTTGTCTCAATTGCAAAGGAAGCTATGCGGCAAGATCCGCAACATGCGCAGGCTCTGCTCCAGAGTACTCCGCAACTTCGATTCATATGTCCGGCATCCACTGACATGCAAGCTGCGGGTCATGTAGGTGATATGAACTTGCTGCAACGGTCAATCGTACCACTTGTGAAACTCATGGAGGGTGGTGGGCCGCTGGATGGCTCGATGAATACAATTTCGAATTCGACAAAGCCATCAACATCTTCATGGATGCCTGGATTGTCGGAATACAAGGCCAGTTTGGTTCGTGATCGAGCAAATCATCAAGCAGCGTCCGAACTAGCTTCTCTTATGTGGGTCTTGGCGCATGAAATGAGTCAAGAAGATTTCTTTACTGTGGAGTCCCAGGTGTTTACAGAGATCTTTGGTCTGGTCCATTCCTCGGACAAACAGCTCCGCATGGCTGGTTTAGCAGCTTTAGACGCTCTTTAGCTGCACCATCTGCAGATGAGGAGAAGAAGTCAATCAAATGCGCCAACACTTTGTCAGCTGGGCTTCGAGCGGCAAATGGAGATTTTGAATACCTTTCTGCAGTTTCGCGAGCGTTGGGACATATGGCGACTCGCACTACCAACGTCGATTTGGTGGAGTGCGAGGTTTCTCGTGCTCTGGAATGGCTAGGATCCGAGCGGTCGGATCGACGGTAAGTTGATATTGTGAGGTCAGAATTTTTTCAAGAGTTTTAACGATATGTTCTCATGGCGTTTTGTTGGTCAGACTTGCTGCCTGTTTGTCGCTGAAGCAATTCGCCATAAATGCTCCCACAACTTTTCATTCCAAGACGAGTCAGTCGACACTGGGCCAGGAGGGTCTAACGAATTCCTCGATCAAATATTTCAGGCTATCAGAGACCCACAACCTATTGTTCGCGCCTGTGCAGCAGATGCATTATCGCAGTGTCTCAAAATTATAGTCGAAAGAAGGCACTTTTCAATGACAGGATTACTCTGTCAAGTTTATTTTGCTTTGATAGAAGGTTTGGATCAAGACTTCACTCAAAAAAAGCGACCTCGACACGCTATTATGGCGGCTGAGGCTTCGCAGCATGGTTCACTGTTGGTGGTATCAACGATGCTTGCATGTACAGGCGACTTTATGTTACCTAGATATGAAGAAGTATGCCGCGCGGTGTTGGCATTTCGGAATCATCCAAAAGCGCTGATACGTCTTGAAGTCATTCGCTTGCTGCCTCGACTTGCCAATACGAATCCCAAAGTGTTTGGAAGACGCTTTCTCGACGATGCCTTGGCATTTTGCTCGAGGCTGCGTCATCCCCGACCGCTCCCCGCGTTGGGGTTGATGTTCGTCCTTCTGCCTATAAGGCAATCGGTCAGCTTATTTTGGCCATGATGGACGAAGAAACGGGGCAGGTCATTGGAGCATTGAACGCACCCACAATCAAGATGACTTCTGATCCGAATGGTCCAGTTTCGGGAAGTATTGTTGAGTTGAAGGCTCAGGGTATAGTGTACGAAAAGCTGGGTGATATTTTCAATCTTGTTAAAGCTGGTCTAAAAGCGTCGCATGATGCACCAGCTGCTTCGACAACCGTGAAGACAAGCGACACAACAAAAACATCGCTGAGCCCCGTTCTTCACTGCGCTGCGAACCTTGTGGCCGCTTTAGGAGATCTCGCAAAACCCTATGTTCCCGCTTTGATAGATGATATGTTCCGGGCAGGATTGAGCAACGATTTGATTCACTGTCTGCAGTCGATGGCCCAGTGTGTTCCTGACCAGCAAGAGGTTATCGAGGATAGAATGCTCCAAGAAGTTTCCATCTGCTTAGCTGGTTTGAGGGATGTATACGACCCGATGTCGTCGACGATTACGACTGGGTCTAGAATCCCTAGTACTTCCAAATCTCCTAAGGGAGGTAGAGTCGAGAGAACAGGCGTTGAAACTGGTGGGATTCGTATTGAAATGTCGAGCGAACCTGCTGTTGTGCAATCTTTGGTGCTAAGCTTGCAAACGCTCGCTTCGTTTGGTGGGACAATACGAAAAACAAAGGCTTCGGGCAGCGCCGTACCTCTCCTTCCGTTTGTACAGAAGGTTGCTTCCCGTTATCTTGCGCATCCATCAAGCGAAGTAAGGAGAGCCGCTGCTTTGACTTGCTGTTCTCTACTCCTCCCTTACGAACTTGCGTGCGAGATCCGACTTGGAGGGCACACAGGTGTTATCGTTGACAACGTCCTCGATACCTTGCTACGGGTTGCGGTGTCGGATCCTTCTGGAGCGGTACGAATATGTGTTGTTCAGGCACTCGACCCACGCTACGATTCATTCCTATGCCAAAGACACCATCTCTCAGAGCTGTTTCTACTCCTACAAGATGAAAATCTTGCAACGCGAACGGCTGGTCTCCGACTCCTCGGTCGGCTTGCTGCCATCAATCCAGCTCCAATACTTCCAGTCATGCGACGCTTTTGGCTGACTCGATTGTGGAAATGCAGTGTGGGATTTACAACGGAAGGGGCGTGAAGAGGCAACGCGTTTATGCGTTGTATTCTTGAAGGCCAAGCCGTTACAGCGACTTGTAGAACCTGTTCTGTCGTCACTGATAGATGCGCTACCATTTCACGGTGCCGCTCCGCCCCGACTGGCGTCAGCTTCCTAGAAGCCCTCGGCGAATTAGCCCTTGCGAGTGGTGTCGCTCTGAAACCGTGGATAAAGATCTTGTCCCTCGTGTACTTGATATTATGGCCGATCAAAGCAGTGCAAGCAAGCAAAGAACAAGCTTAAGAACGCTGGGCCAGATCGCAAGTGCCACAGGTTACGTCATTAAGCCTTATTTGGATCATCCAGGTCTCTTGCTGCAAGCAACGGACATGCTACCGGCGACAAAACGAGCCCCGTGGTCGCTTCGTCGTGAAGTAATTCGCACACTAGGAATTTTTGGAGCCCTCGATCCGGATGTGCAGTTGACAGCTGCTTCGAAGGCAAGAAAAGGTGGAGCTGTTGGTGGTGCTTATTTCGAAGAGACGGACTTCCACGAGCCAGGACAAAGCAATCGAGATGAAGCAAACCAGCATGGTACTGGCACCGACATGAGCATGCGGTTCTCTGCGCTGCCTGGATTTATAGGGGATTCGTTGGGAGAAGACGAAAACCTCCCTGCCTATCTCTTCATGCACGAGCAGTACGCAATGTTCGCCCAACCAATGTCGGAACTAAACCCTGCGAAACGCATATCACCGGCGGACGAAGACTTTTATCCGACAGTTGCTATTCAAGCATTGATGAGAATTTTCGGGACCCAAATCTTAGCGTTCATCACAGTATGGTCATCCAAGCTGTGATGT
Source organism: Fistulifera pelliculosa (assembly GCA_026008555.1). Lineage (NCBI taxonomy): Eukaryota > Bacillariophyta > Bacillariophyceae > Naviculales > Stauroneidaceae > Fistulifera > Fistulifera pelliculosa. The sequence goes on along the minus strand of BROJ01000058.1, from coordinate 27,888 downwards.
TCATTTTCAAATCTATGGGGCTCGGGTGCGTTCCATACCTCAAAAAAGTTGTTCCTCACATGCTGACATCGATCCGAACATGTGTTTCGAGTAGTTTGAGAGAGTCCATTCTGAAGCAGCTGGCTAGACTCAGTCTGATTGTCCGAGAACATCTTCGACCTTACGTATCAGATATCTTTGATGTGGCCGAAAGCCTCTGGTCCTCGCGTCATCTTGCTACCATATTTAATTTAATTTCAAACATTGCAGTGGGAGTTCCAGACGCATTCCACAAGTTCATACCGAGGCTTATTCGAAGATTATTATCAACATTTGACGAATTGCAGGTGGCCGATTGGACCGAAAATGAGAAACGCAATCCTTTGAACAGAGGAAGGGATGGAATAGAACGTTTACACTTGCTCCTTTACAGTCTTTCAAGTCTCAAAGGGGTGCTTGGTGACTATCTGCATATACTTGTTCCTGCACTATTGAAGCTAGCCGACGCCTTAGCTTCACTAGAAATGAATCTCGATGTGGGCATTCCCGAAGAGACTCTCGGCGACCTTTCCGTGATGACATTTCGTACGATATCAATACTAATCGAGAGTAAGAACGCCGCAAACAACAGAGTACCATTGGCATATCATGGTCACCGGCAGTTTGATTCACAATTTCGGGAGAGTTCTGAGAAAGGATTGCCGTCTCGTGTCGTCCAGCCGATTACCAGACTTTTCAGAGAAAAACCTACTCACAACACTGCAGTCTGTTTGGCTATGGTTGAGACATTGTGCGTGTGTGCGAGGCTGATCGGGGCATCGACATGGTTACAGCTTTACGATGATGAAGTGCAACGCGCACTTTTGAATGGCAAGTAGGCTATCGTCTCGCTGCAATGAATCTTGCGACATTTACTTTGGATGGAGTCAAAGATGAACATACCCACTGCCTTCAGCTTTACAAAGACTTCGTGGTAGATTTGCAGAACACCGATTCTCCGCTAGGGGAGAGAGCACTCTTTCGCAGCAAGAATTGCTTTAACACCTAATACAATGTACATCTCCAACATTGACGACACGCCCGAGGCGTACGAGCAACAAATGATTTTGTCAAGTAATGCCGGCGCAACGAAACATAAAGTTAATCAAAGAAATCTTCAGCGAGCATGGGATGTATCGCAGCGGTCGTCGCGTGATGACTGGGACGAGTGGATGCGGCGCTTTCGATTCAACTCCTCCGTGAAGCACCCTCAGCTGCCCTGAGAAGTGCAGCTAGCTTAGCGCAAGCATATCAGCCACTAGCCCGGGAACTTTTAGTGCCGCGTTCGCCTGTTGCTGGAACGAGCTCAGTAATCCCTTCAAGGCAAACCTTGTGCACGCTCTCAAGACCGCTTTTGTTGCTGACGTTTCACCTGAAATCTTGCAGGCCCTTTTGAACTTGGCTGAGTTCATGGAGTATGATTCATCAGGTGGAATGCCGATTGAAATACCGGTTCTCGCCGATTTGTCTCTGAAATGTCGGGCATATGGCAAAGCGCTTCATTACAAAGAGCGGGAATATTCTCAAGGTGGTGGTACCTCTTGCGTCGAATCTTTGATAAGTATCAATAGAAAATTGGATCTGCAAGGTGAGTTCAATTGTAATGCAGGAACGCGTACACATCATTACTCAGTTTTGCTCACATAACCTTCCGACAGAGGCCGCACTAGGTATACTAAAGGCATCAAGTATGAACGAGGTGCACCCTGATGACGGACGGCTGACAAAGGACTTATCGACGAGGTTTTCTCGTCATCAAGCACGTGATATGTTCTATTCTGTTATCTGGAGCACTGCAGAACACCAGCAACCAAGGGCAGAGTCAGTGGATCTGACAGCCAAAGAAGAATTATGGCTAGCCAGACTTGGTTCATGGACGGATGCTCTTGCTGTTTATGAAAACAAACTGAACAGAAATCCCAACGACGCTGAAGCAATTTTAGGCTGTATGCGATGTCTTGGAGCCGTTGGAGAGTGGAGGAAGGTTCTCGACTTAGCGCATGAAAACTGGGACATTATGAGCGGAGGTTTTACTAAAGCAGGCAACGCTTCAAATCCTGATCCTGCAAGTCCCAGGTCGAAGCGGAAAGCGTTGAGAATTTGTGCCCAGTCTGCGTGGCGACTTGGTCAGTGGGATAAACTTGAAAAATTTGCGACCCAACTCGTCGGGAGTTCGAATCAGCCACAAAATAATTCAGTTGATTTCGATGGTGCATTCTACAGCGCAGTCTTACACGTACACCGAAAAGAATGGGCACCTGCTGCAGAAGCGATTGATGGAGCCCGCAAAGCCATGGACAGCAGACTTACTGCGTTGATGGCCGAATCTTATAGTCGAGCATACCCAAGTATGGTGACCGCTCAAACCTTGGCCGAGATGGAAGAAATTATTGAATTTCGCAAGCTGGAGGAAGACGCCTTGACAAGCCACAACCGGCATCCGACAAATCGTCCTAACGTAGAGCGCGCTCGAAAACGACTGCTATCCGTTTGGAGGGATCGACTTGCTGGATGTCGTATGGATGCTGACGTGCATGCTTCCATCCTAGCTGTTCGGTCACTTGTCGTTAAACCCGAAGAGGAAGTGGAGGCTACTCTTAAGCTGAGCGAACTTTCGAGACAAGCTCAGCAGTTCAAGTTTGCGGAAAGGGTCCTACTCGATTCCCTTGGGGCGCTGAAAAGCGACCTCGACGGACCTGTTTTTGGTGTCGGTCTCCTGGGTCCCTTCGTGTTGTCAGCGATTTCTCAACTTTTCCCGCAGCTGCTTTGCCGAACATTGTCGACAATGTACTCGCTGGGGACTTTCGCAATATTGTCGCAAATTACGGGTCTGCTCACGAACAATGGAGTAGAAAGCTGGTGGCCGACGCTGGTGGCCTACAAAGGTGAGTCGTTGTTTACTTTATGACAGACGATGGTGATAGCACGCACTCACATTCTTGCTTAAGACTCGACATCCAGCATCGTCTCTATTTTGCGTACATAAAACATCTTTGGTACACCGAACGAAAAGATGAGGCAATGAATAGGCTTTCTCATTTCTGTGATGTACTAGAGATGATTTCGAGATGCGAGCAAGTCCCAGACTCGTCGCTTCGTGTTGCTAGCTGGTTGGAACTAGGAGAATGGAAAATTTCACAGGCAGCTCCTCCTTCTCCCTGAGTGGCCCGCTTCAGCTGGAAACGCTGACAATCTTTAGACGTGCCACAATGCTACAGAATTGCGGGTACAAGGCCTGGCATGCATGGGCACTTCTAAACCTCCGGATCGTACTAGAGCAGCGAGAGAGGGAGAGTGTTGATAAGCTCCCCACAAATCTGTCGGGAAGGAACGTGAGGAATCACGTCGTCGCAGCCGTGAAAGGTTTTGTTAGCGCTATCACCCTTGGGACCAAGAAATGGAGTGCGTCCGTCCAGCAGGATCTATTAAACGTCCTAACTTGCTTATTTCAATACGGAAAGCTGCAAGATGTTGCTAGTGTGATAAATGAATGCATAGGCGGAGTAGCAATCGAAGCTTGGCTTGGAGTTCTTCCTCAATTGCTGGCTCGGATCCATATTGTGGATCCTCGATCAGGCGGTGCTTCACCCGCTACTGATCCGGCTAGAGAAACACCCACAGGCACTTATGTACCCCTTTCAGTTCTTTTAAACAGCCCCGTTGCTGAACGGAAAGCATCGGCAGAAAGTCTGATGAATTCCGTTAAAGCGCAGTCGAGTGCTTTGGTGGAGGAAGCCCAGATGGTCTCTACTGAGCTAATCAGAGTCGCAATTCTGTGGCTGGAAATGTGGCACGAGGGTCTCGAAGATGCATCTCGTCTCTATTTCGGAGAAGGAAATGTAACAGGAATGCTTGACCTACTATTTCCACTACACGAGATGCTTGAAAAGGGCGCTGAGACACGCAAAGAGATCGAGTACTTGACTAGCTTCGGGCAGGACTTGTCGAAGGCGTTTTCTTATATCAAGGAATACAGCCGTCTCGTATCGATCAATGGAGAAGACATGCTTGGTCGTCCTGGAAGTAACATTCGCGTAAGCGACGAAGCTGAGACTGCGATGAACAGAGCTTGGTAAGTTTATTGATGTATTTGTCCAGTTGAGTAGTTTGGTTCCCTCATGATTCATTGTTCCATTTTTCTTTTTTTGGTCATGGCGTAGGGTAAGTATATTTTTAAAATGGTCAGCAGGAAGGATCATATTCTCTCACATTTCTCTTTTCAATCTAGACATCTACTATATTGTTTTTCGCCGAATCAACAAACAGCTCCCTTCGTTGACAAAACTAGAACTCAATCAATGCTCACCTTCGCTAAGTAACGCTCGGAACTTAGAGCTTAGTGTTCCCGGAACATACAGAATAGATGGCTCGTACATCAAAATAGACAGAGTTCATTCCGAGGTCGAGGTAATTACAAGTAAGCAGCGCCCCGAAAGATTACAATGCGAGGAAGTGACGGAAAAATTATCTCTTTCTACTTAAAGGGCATGAGGACCTTAGACAGGATGAGCGTGTCATGCAGCTTTTCGGCTTAGTAAATGCGCTTCTGGTCAGGGACTTGCAGACGAAAAGCACGACTTGAAAATACAACGCTACGCTATTTCCGCACTTTCTCACAATTGTGGTGTTGTTGGGTGGGTCCCACACTCGGATACCCTTCACAGTCTGATAAGAGACTACCGGCTGAGCAAAAAATTACCCTGAATATGGAAAACCGTGAGATGATCCGCATAGCTCCAGACTATGATCTCTTGACCGTGATGCAGAAAGTGGAAGTCTTTTCAGAAGCACTAAGAAAGACACCAGGTGGCGGTAACGACTTAGGCGAGATTTCATGGCTTAAAAGCACAAACAGTGAGGAGTGGCTCGATAGACGAACAAAATTCACAAGAAGTTTGGCCGTTATGTCCATGGTTGGGTATATTCTTGGTCTTGAGATCGCCATCCTTCAAATCTTATGCTCGACAAAGTATCTGGCCGCATCCTACATATTGATTTCGGAGACTGCTTCGAGGTTGCGATGAATCGCGAAAAGTTCCCGGAAAAGTTCCATTTCGACTCACCAGGATGCTCATCAAAGCAATGGAAGTCTCTGGCGTGGAGGAAGCTATCGGTCGACGTGCGAGCGCACCATGTCAGTTTTGCGCGACAGTCGAGATTCTCTGGTCACAATGCTTGAAGCTTTTGTATATGACCCGTTGATCAGTTGGCGTCTGGCAGACTTGTCGAATAGTGGCTCTTCGCACAAGCCATCTACGCACCACACAGGTGTGGGCGTTGGCCCAAGGTCGCTCAGCGACGGTGTTCCAATTGAGATAGTTCAAACAGGCAGATCGAGAGTTCAATCGATTCGTGAGCTAGCTGATGAGGACATTGACGATGACGAGATCCAGGAAGCAGATCAACGGGGGCGGGGTACCGCTTCAATGAGACTGGAGCAAGATGGCAACGAAGAAGCGCCGGATAGAAGCCGAGCACGATCGATGCAGATGTACGCAAATATCCAGAACTGGGCTGCAAGTTTGACCACAGATGCTAGAATTGCGAGTATCGCGGCCGAACGATCTGAGCAAGTTTCTGTCGAAGGGTCACTCGCTCAGTCCCGAATTGAACGAAGCATGAAGCAACGCGAATTATTAAGTCTTTGCGTGGCAATGACGGAGTTGCTTTTGAGGAAGCTCTGAACGAGAAAGCCCTCAAAGTTATCCGACGCGTTCAGGACAAGCTAACTGGAACGGATTTTCCAGATTGCGAAGGTGAGCCCTGGACGTAACAGATCAAGTTCAAAGGTTGATCGTACAAGCGACGAGCTGTGAGAATCTATGTCAGCTCTTTATTGGATGGTGTTCATTCTGGTAGAAAGCCTTTTGCTTCGAAAATTTTATAACCAGTATTAGAAAGAACAATAGCAAGGTTTAGCTCTGCCAGGGTTTGGGTTTAGGTGTGTCTCATTTTACTGTAGCATACAGTGTACTTGAGCGTGACCCGACGCACAATACGGACTATAGTAGGCCTGCTGCTCAAAGCTCCAACGGACAACAAATTGAGTGAGAGTCGTCGTCAACTCCGTCTCGCGACCAGAAATCTTCAGCAGCTGGCAGCTGGTTTTGAGTTTTGAAGACAGGGCTGTATTGTAGAGTGCTCTTTCAACCTAGAGTAGAGAAATGTGATTTTCTAATAACCGTAGTTGATCCATCATTGTAGATCGACAGATGGCCAATTCTTTGAACAGAACATGAATGGAAATGGAGTGGGTGATGGGTGAGATTCGATTCGAGTGTGTTTTTGTTCGCGTCGAATGTCTGGTTTGATGTTTCTCCTCTCTCTATTTCGTTTGCATTTGCGAATAATAAAGTCTTCCTTGCTTTTGATCATTGATCCGAGCTGCTTTCTGGAGAAAAGCTTCGTTGCCTTATTGACTTTCTCTCAAAGCCGTCTAATTCTGATTCTTTCAACGAAGGCTGTTCTACTTTTGATGGCAGCTAATACGAAAACGAATACTGGCTTATAATGCAAAATAATACGCAATCGAGGGATACGGGGCAACCTTCTGATTACGTTCCTGTTCAAGTTCAGGTTAATGATATGAATGTCGCGAGTGCTCCCCAATCACAATCGAATAATGTGCCGATATTGGCCTCGTCGAACGGTAATAACACCAACAATTATCAGACGCTGCAACAGCAACAACTGCAAATACTCGCGGCGTGCAATGCTGCAACTGCATTTGCAAGTCACCAACATCAAACGCAAGACATCAGAAACGGGACTTTGCCAAATCCAGCAAGCCTCGTTTCGATTGCACCAAACTCATCCACTTCTAACGGAGCAATCCCTCCTGCATTCATGATGAATTTCCTCATAGCTGCTTCTGCTATGGGATATACCTCTGGCTTGGGAACGGGAATGAGCCCGCCTTTCCTCTTACTACTTCGGGCCTTGCGGCAGCCCCAGTTTCTGCGCACAAGCCAAAATCTGTCTTGCATACTCCTGAAGTATTTCAGAACTGCAGTCTCCGAAGTGGTAAATGGATTGAAGAAGAGGAAAAATACGCTAAATTGTTGATTGAACTCTTTGAGAAGGGAAACGTTCCTCGCTGCGAGAACGGGACCACCTTGCGTTCCTTTTTAAGTCAAAAATTACACTGTGTTGTAAGTTAATTACAAAATGGAGGAAAAACAAGTTCGTGAAATATCCGTGACCCTCTCGCTCACATTCTTTTCCATTGTAACTATTTGGTGAAGCCAATGCGAGTGTCCAAAAGTACGCAGGTTTGGGGATAGGTAAGCTGGTTTATAACGACGGAAGTAAGGTATCCATGACTCCCGACGCCCAAGCTGAGCTCAAAAGCCTTGTAGCGAAAGTGGCGGAAGCCCAGGAAAAGTTTCATAAAGCCGCATTGCCCAGTCAAAACACTTCCGTGGTACGTTTGTTTGTGATAATCATCGTCAACAACTATTGTATCCAAGCTCACCTCTTTATGAACCACTCATTGCCACAGCCTTCAATAAGCAGTTTTGGTTCATTCCTGCACCTCTCGGAATCCCTGGATTGCTGCCGCCACTAACAAGATCGCAGAATCAAGCAAGTGCATCTCACTTCACTGCAATCCAGCCTTCCCTATCCACAAGTTCGCGAACGGGTTCATTTATACCTCATCAAGGGAGAAGCGATGTGACTAAAATGTTCCAATAGCAGCCCTGTCCAAAGATCAGAAGGTGGTTTCAAACGAAGAAGCAGCAAAAGCACTGCTTGAGGAATCTGCTAAATTATTACATCAATCATTCTTGGCGGCTTTTATCAATCCGATGATGCTACTACAAACAACGCAAAAGACCAGGCCAACGGAACGGACGTGAATGTCGACGGTAAAATTCAGAGCAATCCAGTGCCTTCAAATCAACAGATGTCAACAAGCATGAGTGAAAGTCAGACGCTTTTCAAACCGGAGGGAAAGTTCAATTACCACGCAAAGTTACCTGATCTAGTTTCTTTCGACCAGGGAAAGCGGAACGACATTGCTTTGGCTCATCAAAAGCAAGAAGCGATTTCCAGCAGCAGCAATCAAATTCTCCTGCGCGCTCGAGTAGACCCTTCGATGGGTTTCGTCTGTTTCAGGAAGCGAATTCAGTACAGGTGGCTCCTGCGTCAGCAATATGTCAGCATTTTCTCCGTCAGCAGATAGCGTGAAACGGTCAGCAAAGTCGGACGCTTCCAAGCCAACCTCGAATCCTCTCTTTACGGCCGAATCCTACGCTATGTTCGCTGTTGAGTCAGCTATGGCAGCTAGTCAGCATGACGCGTATCTCCCCTGTTCCCGGGTTCACGCTGGACCAACAAATAATATTGACCTCCTCCACCAACACGTGTTGCGTTCGAATTCTATTGATAAGATCGATGGAGTGGTAAATCTTCTTGTGGAACAATCACATGGGAAAGTTCGACTAACAGAGAACGAGAAGGACGATAGAAGGGAAGTCCGTTGCTACGACTCGTTAACAATGGAAAATGTTAAACGTGGTGTAGTCAGTTACGGGGAACAACTATAGAGAATATATCACCCTCGTGTCAGGATTTTGGGTACACGTCAACATATCAATCTCTGAATATCAAGCCAGCATATGTAAGCGCCAGCGAACGCTCGTGCAACCCAAGTACGGAAACAGAATCTTCTTCGGCCTTAGAGTCGTCGCGGGACTCCACAAATAGCGAGAACACAGAGGCAAGTGCTTCAGACGGCTGTAGCTCTTCAGAGTCGTTCGACAGCGGATGTCGTGCCCGCAGAAAACGACAACACACGGTATCAGAGTCTGAGAGCATGCTACATAGTGATGAAAAACGATTTCGAAATGGAAACCTGAAGGGCACGGAGGACAGCTCTTCACCTCTTTCAACGGAGCAAATAGATTGATGTCTCGAATCACTATTACGACTTACGACACTCAAGGCGATCACCTAATTGGAGTTCATCGCTGAGCAATTTTGTGTGAGAACATTGCACGCCTTCGGGATTTATGTGCAATAACCAGCAGTCCAATCCAGTTGGAACTAAATTATAGACAACAAGGACAAATTCGTTTATTCTCTTTAGGGATCTATTTTGCCGAGGCGAGAGTAGAAAGAGCCACAGTCCTTTTAGCGACCGATTCACCTTGCACAATGAAACGTATATTGTGTCGAGCTCGTTCCCTGTTGACATAGAGATGCTCCACACCATAAACACCGACAGTTGCGTGAGTCTTGCTATAGTGTTCATGCGCTTTTGAATCGTTGTCGCTGTCGTCTTCCACGAGTTTTCCCTGTCATTCGAATCAGGAAGATCCGTCGCTGCTATTACAAGATTCTTCTCAAGCAATGTGAAGCGATGCGCGCCCATATCCCACTTATTTTGATTGAGCAAAACAATGCGGCCCGGCACACGCCTAGAAGGATCATGATCTTCGTCACCGAGCATCACGAAAGAGGTCCCGTCCGATGCCTTCTGTCGCTGAGTAGAATCTTTCCAAGGATCAATCTCCAGGACTCAATGGCTCCTGACCGTGACGACCTAAGACTCGGTTTAGGGTGGAGCCTAAAGAGCATGGTCCGGAAGTCCACAAGGTGTCAAAGGCATGTAGTATGGAGAGCTCTGGATCAGGGCAGAACGTTGCATCGACGTCGACAGAAGTATACCTGTTGCGTACTTGATTGACAACCGTTTCGATGACTTTAGCCAGAATAGGATGACCTGGAGCGACAGCCATCAATCCATTCCATAGACACATTTGATGGTTTACGGGTTTGCCCGGCTATTAAAGATGAAACAACAAATCAATTGATGAGATGTGCCGACCACAGAAATCAATAAATGACCAGTAAAACGTACCTCGTCAAGTGGCACCATGAAACCCACATCAGACGGAATAGAATCAAGAGAGGTTTCCAAAAGAATATCAACATCGGCGTAAACCCCACCATAGATTAAGAGAACACAGTACCTGAAAAGATCAGCCTTGAATGCACCTGGATTTAGAGCATCGTATGCCTCGCGTACGGCAGGGGAAAGTGAGCGTCCAGAAACGCAATCGAATCATCGTCACTATAGAACTTGTACTCCCATCCCGACTTTCGGAAGGATTCTGTCAGGCGGCTCATATTGGGATACTTCACTCTGTCATCTTGAAGAGCTTCAAACCAAGTCTGGTGGACAATTCGAGGAATCAGACGCCGCGAATCTCGCGCATAAGTTGGCGGTGTGATATAGTACGTTGTGATTTCAAATTCGGGTGGCTCTAGAGTGCAAATCTTTGCACAAAAACATTTGCACACAGAACCGCACGATTCACAATCGGCTCCACTTTTGTTCCGAAGACATTTCGAACACGCTGTTTCCAGAACTTTTGGTGAGCATTCTTTCTGAAGTTTCTCGTAAATGGTCAGATCGGAGCCCTTATCAGATTTCTTTTGAGTTTCACCTTCTTGTAAGGTAGTAATATAAGGTAATTCGCTTTCCGACCACGAGTCTGAATTAATTGGTTTCGGCAAGGAATCAATTTCAGGAACCCGAACGACAGGCAGCAGCGGAAATCGAGAAACAGAAAGAGTTTGACTTCCATCATGAATATAACAGCAAAAACCGGTTCCCAGAGGACAGTCATAAAGCAATCTATCAGCGGAAATAGAATTATCTTTGGAACGATGCATCTCTGGGCACGAACTTAGCCAAACCGTCCACGAGCTTTCATCAGCCTCCGTTTCCTCCTGTTGATATAAGTTGAATAAAGTCTTTGGAATATGGAGGGGACTGATTTGTATGACATCCAGTGGCGTATCGAGGAGAGCCTTTAGCATTTTCTGAGCAAGTCCACGTTTTGCCGGAGGACCACCAGCCCTGTTGTGATAGCCCCTTCACCGAACAACTCTTCATCAGCCGTCACCAGAATACTCGAGTCTGTTTGAACAATCCTGTCATGCAAGCGATGCAGTAAAGGACTAGCTGCATCCAGATAGACAGCCACATCGCTATCCTCTTTCGATAAAGCGCACCACTTGAATACTTCGACTGCCAAAATCCCTGATCCTGAGATACGAGCTCGTCAAAGCGGGCCGCAGCGTGGTTGCAATTTTGTTGAATGAACAGCTGCTGTTGATCCATAGTCAGTGCATGAACTGCGAATTGTACTTTATCCGTATCGATTGTCTGTTTGAGGCCGTGAATCTGCTTTCGCACGCTGAGAGATGGGTTTTCTTGGAGATGAGTATAAACGGGGATTGTTTCGATATGATCATCCGAGAGGCGTCGGTGATGAATATCCGGAGAAGATATTTTTCCTTCCGCAGACTGAACGAACAGCGAATTGAGAAATGCCAATGCATCCTCACTCCTCGTGTAGTGCATAGAAGCGCCCAACGTCAAAATGCAGATTGATGTTAGCAGCAAAAGCGATTTGGATCTGAGCCATCGTCCAGCATTTCGCTGGGGAAGGAATTGCGCATCTTCCATCGATACGTTTTCTTTTCGGGTTAGCTTGAATCGTTTAGTGAGCAAACGAGACCGCTGTCAATTGCTTTATAATATTATAAAGTAAAAAGGAAGACGACGATGGTGATGAAAGGAAATGACAGATAAAACCGCTGGGGAATTCCAACGGCACAGTTGTGAGCACGCCCGTCACTCTGCAACTCTGATAGTGTAGAATACCGTAAGGACATCGATCAAGTTTTGGAACGGTTGACGTGCCGTCCAAAGCCCATAACCGCACTACTTCGCGCACGTGAAGCGCGATGAGGCGCCGTGGCGTCATCGTCATGAGAATGGGCTTCAACGCGATCGACAGACCCGGAATGCCTCTTTGCAATGAATGCACTTTTGTGACCGTTCCTTGCGTCCTGGCCTTCGATTCAGGTATTTTGACCTCATTATTATATACCCTCGTGACTTGTAGAGTATCTTTTGACCATGTTTAGCTGGGCAACGAGTCATTTTGAGAAACTAGCGCACACCGTTGCACCCCAACCTACAGACCCTCCTGGCCGGTTCGTCTACGCGTGCAAGAATGGAGATGAGCAAGGGGCGATTTCTTTGCTCGCAGAATTAGCAGGAGTCGAATACTCTGTCGATACTTTAAAAGCGCAGACGCCTCTGCATCTTTCCTGTTTGCATTCCATGCCGAATCTGACAGAGCAAATCGTTTCCATGCTGCTGCAAAGGCAGATTGACGGTTTGTCCGTGACGGACGCTGACGGAAATACCGCTCTTCATTTTGCAGCAATGTCGAAAAAACCAAACTGTCTCGATATTGTCAAAGTTCTGATTACCAAATACGGAGCCTCCGTCCTGGCCAAGAATTCGCAAGGTCAAACGCCGTATGATGTCGCCTCGATCCCCAGTGTTCGTCAATACTTACTTCCATTGCAGCTACAAGAAGAAACGCGCATTGCGCTTAACAACGGAGGTCTAGGATTGATTCCCGGAATGGATTTGGGAGGACTGAAAATAACAAATTCACATCTACCCCACCTCCTACTGTGCCGGGTAGTTTCCTCCAGCGGAGCAGCAATATGCGTCTCCGGCGGGGTACCGGAGCAATTGCCGCAAAGCTCGGATTTTCCTCCCCAGGCTCAGCAACAGCGTTTTCTTCACCCTATGCCCTCCGCCTCCAGTTATGAGTTCATTGGCGTCGTCTCCCGCACCTGATAGTGGCGCTTCTTCTGGTGCCGTGGCTGGCTCCTTTCCAGCTGCTCCGTCTTCCGCCAATCGCGACTATTCTCTCAGAGGATACTCTTCCGCAGCCATAGAAATCAAACCAAGTGATGGAAGAAGGGTCCTGAAACCGGATGGCTTCCACTCATCTAGCTCCGATAAACGACTCCAGCAAAAATACGGTCATCAATCTGGAAACCGGTATGCGAACTTGCCGCCCCACCACGATCGGGCGAACAAGCTACTCCTCCCATGGCGAGTCCGGCTTCTGGTGGGTTACCCAGTGGTCCACCCAGCGCTAATAGTAACCCTTTCGCCGGAGGACGACAGCATCTCGTTGGTGTACGACCGTCCAGTCGATACGTTGCTGTAGATCATGTGACAGGTCAAGCGCAACCGGCACCAGCATCGGGCGGTATGGGAAACCCGACGCAATATGCTGCGCCCATGGCTTCAAACTATCCCGTACCTACATTCACTGCATTTCAACCCAATCCATATGCCGGCGTCCAGCAACAAGTGAATTCTTCGGTCCCCGCTGTACAGCTGCCCGCTGCCGCTCCGATCAATCCAGTAATTTCATCCCCAGTTCCCGCGTTTCCACCACCACCGCAGATGCATGCATCAAATACCTCTGTGCCTGCTAGTGCGCTCTTTGCCACACCCTCACCTGTCCGACAAACAGGACCGCCGCAACAAGGGTTCTCGAGCCCGCAGGCCGCAGCCGATCAAGCACCATCCATGATTGCAAATCTTTCAACTCCTGCTGCCTCCGCGTACAAGGTCACTCCGGCTCCCAAAAGTGGGGAGAGTCCTTTTCGAATGCGTCACCAACTAGAGCATCGAAAATGTTCTCGGCTCCCCTGAAAACGCACAACCTTCAATCCCATCGATAGAGCCACTGCAGGGATCGCAGCAGACAGTCATTGACGCTGGAAGAAATTCAGAAACCGTGGGCGTAACTCGCGTTGACGATGCGGCTACAATGTTTGCTGCTCTACCTGTCGTCCAATCATCTGACGCCCCGCAACAGCCGAACCATCACCAGCTCTTACGCCAGTCGTGACGCAACTTGAAGTTGCTATGCCCAATAAAGGTAGTCCTTTCGGACAGGGTCCTAGAGACTCATCAACGGCCTCGGATCTTTTTCGAGTCCGCCAGGTAACGCCGTGGAAGAACCGCAAATTACCGAAACGATGAATGGTACCAAAGACGAGCCAATCCAATCGTCGCCACAAGCGACAGAAGAAGAGGAAGTTCTGGATGAAATTCCCTTATCCCCAACGAAAACTTCCATGGCATCGCAGGACAATGGTAACGATGCTCTTCATCAGACGATTGGTATGCCTCCGCCGCCTTTTCTAGCAAGTAAGAAAACCGTTAATGGCTTAAAGCTACTTTATACAACAATTGTTTCTTTATTTTAAAACTGAAGAGAGTAGCAGTGGCAAGCTCCTTCCGAAACGAAACTCGTTACGCGCAGCAATACCACATTTTTTTGGCTGCGGTAAAACTCCGCGAGTAAGGTCTACTCTAAAGTTCCGAGTCCTCTAGCCAGCGGACAATAGCAGCCACAGTCTCGTCCGCCTCAGAATAGCGCAATCCTTCTTTCGCCGCATCGGCGCCTAGGATATCCTCTACTCGCTTTGCTAGCTCGAGCGGAGGCGCAATGAGAGGCGCAGCATGTCCTCCTGGTAAATCCCGCCGTTGCACATCGATATCAACCATCATGGGCCGTTTCATAACTGCAATCTGTCCCGCTGCTTGCAAAAGCTCTTCTATCTCGTTCGATTCATCTATTGGATCGTCTGTGTACTTTATGATAAGTGTTCTTCGCGCTCGATATGCACGACGCGCTGCTTCCTTGACCCGTATCGGTGTCGGATCAAAGTCCCTGGCTCCTAGAGCAACCTCATCGATCAAGCCCGGAATCTGTTCGAGCGCTTGCAAGACCTCAACCAACAACGGAACAATTTCGGCATTTGAGAGAGCAGAAGTTGTTGGGGCCGTGAGACGCGAAAATGAATCCCGTATTGCCTGAGGCACAGCAAAGCTGTCCTCAGATGCAGCGGAAGCCGCGGAATAAAATGGAGGCGGCACCATTAAACGAAAAGCTTTTGACAGGAGTTCATCGGACGGAATCTCGCCTTTGACAGCACTCTGTGCCAGTCGTAGCCCGGTATTTATGACATCACCACCTCGAGGACGAGAAGTTTCGTTCAAAGCAGCCGCATAAGTGAAAAGGGCACAAACAGTTCTTCAAAGAAAGGAACCGCTTCCGTTACGGGTTTGTTGTTAAATGAAAGAAGAGCGTTGGCTGCGCGGGGTGTGTCCGGAAAAGGCTCGTGATAAGTACCTGTAATAACGCTCCACAAGAATGACCCATTCCAATGACAGGTAGCGCGCCATAAGTTTGTGCTATTTGACCAGCGATTCGCTCGAATCGAGATATTACCATGTCGCATGTGGTCAAATGATCAAAGGACAAATTGTACGGCGTCGCGATGATGAGGAAGCCTTGTTCGGCAAGTCGCTCCAGCACATATCGGTAACTTACGTGCGGAGACGCTCCAACTAGAGCACCCCTAAGAAGTGAATAACAGCCCGTGGTGGGCCTTGTTCGATGGAGGGCCGAAGTATGAAATTATCTTCGAGCTCTTCCCATCTGCCGACTTTCGATGAAGTGTTGACTCTCTCGAAAGGGCTCGAAGAAGTGTCTGTCGCTTTCGCCTGAAGGATTGTTGGAGATACCCGATTCGAATGTAAATTCCTTCTCAGATTATTGTTGATCTGAAAGGGTGCCGTAAACTGACACAACGCCAGCAGGAAAATGAGCTGCAGCCGCAACTTAGAAGCGCACACGAAGGACGATGTCCCTTTGCCCTCGTACATTCTCTTCCCATGATTCTCCAGCAGCCTATACGAAGTCTCTGTAATTCACTGAGCTTCAAATGAGTTTATTATTGCTTCGTTTTCTCGCCTTGGGCTTCGTTTTGTTAGAATTATGGTGAACAGCGACGACTTCCGTCCAAATGGCAGCTAAACAGTGTGTGAGTCAGGCGATGGTTTTAGTGAGGCTCGTTTGTACGTACGTCGTCCGCTACGAAGGCGATTTTATCAGTAGGGTTCAACGACAATGTCCTTGATTTACCAGTACCGCAGACGTAACTCTAATCAACTACGGAATTTATTAGATTATGTTGAAGAAGCTAACAGGTAACCGACTTCATAATATTCTAGGATCCTGCTTGTAGCTAGTAGTTCCTCTCCCCTTAGCAAATAAGAGGTGAATGGGTAGACTCGAAAACAAGCCGCCGAACCCAGAACAAACCAACAAGCAATAAGCGCTGAGAATGAGCAATCGTTCTTATCAGCTATACTCGCAGGTCGGTATGGTGTGTTAAGCACCATCAGTAACCTTCCTAGATGCGCATGTCTGCGCTCAGACTGTGGGCGACCGTCTTTTGATCCACAACTGTAAACAGCCTTCTATTCCGGGTTAACGGTATCGGCAATCACCGTCATCAAGACCGTTTTACACCGCCCTTCTTTCAAGAATCCTCGCCCTTTTAATTCCAACCTTTTCACAAACCAGATATTGTTTCTCGTTGGCATGGAATCGAGGCGCTTGATTGTATCAAACCCAGAAGTAATGACGCCAAAGCAGGGTTCGTCGTCGTGAATATCTTCGTTGTCAGCTGTATTGATGTAAAAGGCCGGGCTACCATCAACTGCAAACCCAACTGTATTCTTCTTATGCGGATACAATTCACTGTATTCTCGAAACACAACTCCATCAAGACCCGCTTTTGCAAACGCTTCCGCCTTGGCCAGTGCCGAGCTTCCATCGTAAGGTATGGGGGCTGCTTTTATGGCGTGATGCGCGTTGAGAATGAACGAGCACCCGTCCAAGAGACCCGACGAGACCATATCCAAAAATGTCAAAACGGTATGGGGTAGTAACTCGGCTGGAACGAGTTCAATCACAAAATGGGTGGGCCCGTCGGTTCCATCCGGAAACAAAAGTTCCATTTCGACCTCGATTGGATCATTGCCGTACTTTTCCTCACTTCAATCAGACTCGTGGATTGTATTTTTTGCATCAGCTGTGACACCTGAGCCTTTTCCTTGGATACTTTGGTCTTTAATACGTTCATATCATGCATGGCCCGAAAGCTCTTGACACTGCTTGCTAGACCGCTCTCGGCTTCTTCTGGTTGAATCATTTTCATCAAGGCAGTAGCTTCTCGTTGCATCGAATTCAATTCCTTGGCTGCATCTCGAACTTTCCCACCCACACGTAGTTGCATTTGTTCCATAATGTGTACTTGCACGGCCGTATTTTTCACGGCCTCTCTCGAAATGTAAATAGAAGCCATCCCCATGACCACAAAACTCATCATAATCAGCGGAAGCTTCCTTCTATTGTTTTCAAGAGATGCCTGGAATATTCTCCCTCTTCTTGGAGGAGAGGGTTGAAATCGAAAGAAGGAGTCGTCATCGGGGAACGGATCCGAGGAAGCAACAGGTGCTTGTCGCCTCTGGGATAATGCGACTGTCCTTTGGCTGGCGATCGCTGTGCATGCGCAGTATTCTTGCTATCACTGTCTGCTTGATCTATTGCTATTTGCCCAAGGATACTACCGCTGGAAGCCCGTCGCATGGCTCTTCATTGTGACTTGTCTAATGATAAACACACGCCCGTTTCCTTGGTTTGTTTTATGACTTTTTATTAAAAGCTTCGACGCGTTCCCTCGGCCTCGGCGGTTCTGTGTCGCGGAGTAATGGGGAGTGCCGCTTGAGTGTTGCTGTGACTTGATGGCAAGTTGGGTAAGTAAACGAAAAAACAGGACAGCTCAAGAACCAAAGAGTAGACTAGTAACTTGCTCTATTATTAATTAAGTGTTTCAAATCATTCGAGCCACGTTTAAACAGTATTGGTTCTAAGCATGTAGGTCTAGACGCACTGAGTAGTTCCTTTGTGTCATAAATGCTGATAACTCGCATTCAAACCCAAGGCATAGCAGTCTATATTGCCATGGTGACAACATACAAGTCCAGGAATATGCACACGAATACAAGGCAAACAAACGTTTGAAAATAAAGCATATTCTTCTTTCCAATGGCAGTTCCAGTCCAAGGACACCTATCAAAAGAATGAGTGAGCATCGTAAAACACACGAATCAGTACTGTACACAGTTTATTTGAACTCACGTGTGATCAAAGCCCTCCACCACTACAGCGCAATCCGGATCGTACTGAGCACGCCTGGGACGATAGGAAACGGCCTGATCGGTCCATCTCCACGTATTTTCATCCTGCGGCGGCGGCTTGGGGTATTTGTACAATATACCGGGGTCCGTGCAAGCAGTCAGTGCGAGAGATACAACCAAACCGACAGTGCATACGGCCCAAACAGCAATCAAGGCAAACGGTAAGGTTCCTTTGCAAATAATTGGAAGGTATACCACGAAGCGGCAAAATGAGAGGATACGTAATAAAATGAGCATCGGCCAGAAGGGTCCAACGACCACTTGAATGACTGGTCGCGTGTATGTTCGGGAAATGGTTTCACCGGATTCTTCGTCGACTGTTATTTCTTCGACAAGCTCCTCTGACGACTTTAAAACGCTCATATTTCCGACTCGGCGCGCCGCCAGGCGAGAACACACCAAGCCGAACAACACAGACATCCTGTGTGGTCGCGTTCCAATTCCGAATCGCCGTACGCTCGGCTTGGTTTGCATGGCTTTTTACTTTCCTCTAACCAAGTTGGTTCTGTGAGACCAATTGCAAACGGAGACTCTTGCCATTGTTTCACTCGCAAATTGTGCTTTTCGATATAATATTGGTCATCGACCGACAGAGGACCGCTTTCGAGAGATAAACTGGTGATTTCGAGCGTTTCGGGTTCCAACTGTTTATCTTTTGCTACTGCGCGTCTTTGTGGCATTCTTAGGTTGCTACGTCCTTTTTCAAAGAATAAACAAATAATCTTACGCTGAATGCTTTTGCAGCAAATAAAGTAATTCGAACGCCGAATGCCGTTCGCCATGTTGTGTGTGTTTTGCTCGCGGACGAGAGATGAAGATGATCCATAAATAGTCTTTCATGAATCGCAACGGCACCAAACAGATGCTCAGCGACGAACCTCGCAAAATTGCAAGTCAATGCAGAAGATGTCAACGAAATAACCATGATAGTAACAATAAACGAAAAAACCTGAATATTAGCACTCACTGTTCAATTACTTTGAATTGGAAATGGGAAAGGAGATTTCATCATTGTCAGAGCAATGAGAAGGGTAACAGGCACCGATGCAGCATCACGTTCGGATACATGGATGAATGAATCACGTGTACCACCGGTACTCACTGATCCGATGACGTCATGATGCGTGCGGGTGCGGAAACACGATGCGGCAAATCGACGATTGACTGCAGGACAGTGCGGGAAATTGTACACATTACCAGTAGGACGCCGTAGAGAAATATACCAAAGCAGAGGTGCGTTCCCGCACCTTCCGCACATCGCATTATTTTTTGAACGTAGTTTTTCGAAGGGTGCAAACACTTTATTATTTATTTTATTATCATTTATCAACAATCGAATCAAACCAAAAAATGGATTTCAAATCAAGTGAGGATGAGCTTTGGCGAGGATCGGATGACGAAAGCGAGGCGGAAGAAACTCAACGGCAAGTAGCCGCGCATGATGCCATTTGGATGGAGAAATTCAAAAGACTCGAGGTCTTTCATAAAATACACGGACATTGCAATATTCCTGAATCATCTGCTGACGACAAGGCTTTTGCTTCGTGGGTTGCTAGTCAACGATCGTTTCAGCGAGCAGGCACTTTGCGCAAGGATCGCGAACAGCTGTTAACCGAATTGGGGTTTGCTTGGAGCAAGCCCACCACTAACGCCAAAGCTGAATTCGATTTGCGTTGGACGGAAAAATACAATCGTCTCGTAGCATTCAAAGAGAAAACCGGTCATACCCGCGTCCCAGCGGCGGAGGACAAGGAACTCAACACATGGATCAAGAATCAGAAAATTGCTCAGCGAGCAAACACCCTTCGACAAGATCGAGAGCAGCTCTTGAATGACCTCGGCTTTGTTTGGAGTGTTCCGAAACAAAAGACGTACTAGTTCACAAAGAGCCCAGCAAAGTTCAAAAGACACCAACGCAGTGGACGGAGAAATATCAGAGACTCGTCGCATTCAAAAGAAAAATGGGCACATGAATGTCTCAGTCACAGACGACGAGGAGCTTTACAAATGGATGAACAATCAGCGGTCTCACAAAAAGCTTGGAAATCTCCACGAGGACAAACGCAAGCTGCTGGATAAAATCGGATTTGTCTGGGTACGCTCGAACATGGAGGCAACTGAAGCACCGCTTGAAATGAATGGCGACGAGTGGTGGAACAAGATCTTCCGTCTACTCGGACTACAAAAAATAGGCATGGTCACATCAACGTACCGCGGAGTGGACCGACGAAAGAGCTAGACAAGGTGGTATCTGTACAGAAGAGTCTTCTGGAACGAGGCAACCTCTCGCAAGACAGGTCCACACGGTTACTAGGTCTGTTGCCGGATGGGACTCTAGACGATGAGAAAACTTGGTCGCCATCCGAAGAGTCAGACGGAAGCGTTCTTTCAGAAGATGAGGCTTTTCAGGTAAACGAAAGCGGCGCACCGGAGGAACTTCAAACCATCGAAATTGGTACGCAGATAGAAAAACTATTTGAGGTCGACGTAGGTGCGATGCAGCCATTTCGTGGGAAAGTCGTAGCCTTTGAGCAATTTGAAGACAGAGATGGCAGTGGTGGTTGGGGATACTTGATCCACTACGACGACGGCGATAAAGAGCACATGTTCGAGTCCGACGTAGCGAAACTGATTGTTGATGCGACAAGCAGAAAGAGGGCAGCAAAGCCGGAGAAAGAGATCTCGAAGGCGTCGAAACGATCAATGCGTGAGAGCGTTGCGAATGCAGTATCTCAATTGAGCGCAGTGGGAGCGACAAAGACCAAGGCAGTGCGCGCTGCTACTACAGGAAGACAGGGACCGTTCCTCGGGCACGGACGGAAGATAGCAAGGACTCTCCTTCTTCTAAGAAAGATTTACAGAAGCACCAAGAATCAAATGCTCGGTCTAGACGACCAGAAGTTTTGAAAAATGGAGTGCTGGTAGGATTAAGCGGTCGTGAAGAACTTGTCAATGAAAGAAATGTCTCGCAGAAATCTACACGGAAAATCACACTGGACCAGACGGACCTCCCCATCCAAGCGGGGACATGGTCATAGAAGATCAAGCGATACTAATAGAGCATGGCTTATCTTCGGAAGGCCAGGAAATACATTCTGAATCGTTGATTGGCGTGGCACGGGATTTGTACCCACGCCGTGTTGGAACCGAGAATCAAGCGATATCGATGGAGCATGTCATAACCTCGCAAACTCAGGAAGTGAATTCCACATCGTTGACTGACGTGACGCGCGAATTGTTTCCGCACCATGTTGGAATCGACACGGAGTCAAAAGTTGATGATGTCGGGCAGGAAGGACTGGAAGAGGAAATGGTGGACGATGTCCCTTCGAGAGCAATCGTCTCGCCTGTTTTCAGTGAGGAATCTGTCAACGCGACTTCTCCGAATCAAAGCTTTGCGTACGGAACTCGCGTTTCCCGAATGTTTCATGACATGAGTGATAACGAACGGAAGAACTCATGCGGCGGAGAAGTGATTGGTTACTTTTACCTGGACGAGGAAAAGGACTGGTTGTACTTCATACGCTACGACGACGGGGATACAGAATTCATGGACGACGAGGAAGTTGCGAAATTCTCTTCTCCAAGTGAGAATTAGACTGTCTTGCACCTGTGCAGTTGCCGACCACGGTGTTTTTTAAAGCGATTTTTTTTCACCGCTTTCGGAACTAGTAACTCTATACCCCGCTTCAAACTGTGGGATAAAATATACTAGGAACACAGATTTAGCCAAGCTAAAATATTTTTGTGGACTTTTCCTCAAGTTGTTGCTGGTCTTCAAGAGGAATAGAGAATAAATCTAGACTATTACTTTGATTACTTCTGCAGGAAATAAAATACTCCGTCGTTCGAACGGATAGTGCCTTCTGAAATGGTGTTGTCCTCTGTCGTCACCCTAGTTTCACCGACGAGATATGTGTATCGTATCGGTACCGACAACGGAATGTTCCACAATAGTAAAGTAACTGTTCGTGTACTACCGGTACTGCGCGCAATCCGGGTTCCGCAACGGGAGGAACAGTGCGGCAAGCTGACAGTCCGGATCTTCACAACGGCAAAACACGGTCGCACACTTGAACGTTGACGACTTCTGTGAGAAAAGAACACGTTTAGTTTACTATTCTCGGTAATATGATAACACAAAAAACTCAATAAAAAATGGATTCCAAATCAAGTGAGGATGACATGTCGCTAGGATCGTCGACGAGTGACGAAAGCGAGGCGGAAGAAACTCAACGGCAAGCAGCGGCGCATGATGCCATTTGGATGGAGAAATTCAAAAGACTCGACGTCTTTCATAAAATACACGGACATTGCAATATTCCTGAATCATCTGCTGACGACAAGGCTTTTGCTTCGTGGGTTGCTAGTCAACGATCGTTTCAGCGAGCAGGCACTTTGCGCAAGGATCGCGAACAGCTGTTAACCGAATTGGGGTTTGCTTGGAGCAAGCCCACCACTAACGCCAAAGCTGAATTCGATTTGCGTTGGACGGAAAAATACAATCGTCTCGTAGCATTCAAAGAGAAAACCGGTCATACCCGCGTCCCAGCGGCGGAGGACAAGGAACTCAACACATGGGTCAAGAATCAGAAAATTGCTCAGCGAGCAAACACCCTTCGACAAGATCGAGAGCAGCTCTTGAATGACCTCGGCTTTGTTTGGAGTGTTCCGAAACAAAAGACGTACTAGTTCACAAAGAGCCCAGCAAAGTTCAAAAGACACCAACGCAGTGGACGGAGAAATATCAGAGACTCGTCGCATTCAAAAAAGAAAAATGGGCACATGAATGTCTCAGTCACAGACGACGAGGAGCTTTACAAATGGATGAACAATCAGCGGTCTCACAAAAGCTTGGAAATCTCCACGAGGACAAACGCAAGCTGCTGGATAAAATCGGATTTGCCTGGGTGGAACA
This sequence comes from Fistulifera pelliculosa, assembly GCA_026008555.1. Taxonomy (NCBI): domain Eukaryota; phylum Bacillariophyta; class Bacillariophyceae; order Naviculales; family Stauroneidaceae; genus Fistulifera; species Fistulifera pelliculosa. The sequence continues at coordinate 4,996 of BROJ01000058.1, read as the reverse complement.
GTTTGGTGACGAGTGGTGGAACAATAACTTTCTTCAACTTGTTAATTACAAAAACAGACACGGCCACATCGACGTACCGCGGAGGGAAAGACAAAAGAACTAGGCCAGTGGGCAACTGTTCAACAAAGTCTGATGGACCGAGGTAAACTCCCAAAAGACAGGTATAAAAGCTGCATGGTCTGCTGACAGGGGAGACTCAACATGAACAACTTTCAGGGGAGATTTCAGAAGATGAGCGATCCTGGTCGCCATCAGCAGAGTCAGACGGAACAGATCTATCAGACACCGAGACCTGTATGACAAGCAACAGTGATACATCGGAATCGGAGGAGATTCAAACGATCGATATTGGTACGCGGATAGAGAAACTATTTCTAGTAGACGGACGGAAGAACGAGTTATTTGGTGGGAAAGTTGTGGCCTTCGAGCAATTTGAAGAGGAGAAAGGCAGGCGAGCTTGGGGATACCTGATCCACTACGACGATGGCGATGAGGAACACATGCTGGAGGCTGACGTAGTAAAACATGCTGTTGAGTTGAAACGCCGGAAGCGAGCGAAGCGACATCAGGAAAATCTAAAGGCTTCAAAACGACCGAAGAATAAGGGCAATACCAAGGCAGCTGCTGCCAAAGAAAAGAATTGTGCCAAAGCAGAGCGTCCTAAAACTTCGGAAAAGACAGGCACCGTCGCCCGGACACGACCGAAAGACAAAAGAGCAATGCTTCGTCAACGAAAGGCTTGCAAAACCATGCAGAATCCAATGTTCGGTCCAGACTCACGAAAGAACCGAAAAGCAGTTCCGATCACAAAAAGCTTGCGAATGAAAAGATCACTTTTGAAATCGACAAGAAATCACACACCGGACCAGTCTTTCCTCTCTATCGAAGAGGATAACGCGGTCACGGAAGGTCATTCGATGCAAGTGGAAGACATGCCGTTGCAAAATCAGGAAATGGGTTTGTTAGGAAAGTTACACCGGTCCATACTGTCCTCCCTAGCCAAACCAAGAACATAGATGCCGGAGGTGAAGCGATACGGATGAAGCCCCTAACTATTCAAGGTCAGAACATTGACTTGAAACGAAAAGTCACACCGACGGACCAGGTTGGCCTCCCTAGCCACGCCGAGAACATGGTTGCAGAAACTGAAGCTGTGCGTGTGGAGAATGTGTCATTGCAGAATCCAGAAATGAATTCCAGCTTGTTGACTGACGTGACGCGTGATTTGTCCTCACACAGTGTTGGAACCGAAATAGAGCCAGACATCGATGACATCGGCCAAGTCGATACGGAAGAGGAACTGGTTGCCGATGTCCCTTCGAGAGTCACCATCTCACCATCCTTCAATGAAGAATCCATCAACGCGACTCCTTTACATCAAAAGTTTCCGTACGGCACTCGCGTTTCCAGAATGTTTCATGATATGAGCGATAGTGAACGGAAGAAGTCATACGGTGGTAAAGTCATCGGTTATGTTTACCTGAACGAGGAAAAGGACTGGTTTTACTTCATACGTTACGACGATGGGGATACGGAATTTATGGACGAATGGGAAGTCACCAAGTTCGCGTCTTCGATGTCGAGCTAGTTGTTACGGCATTTGCTTGTTTTCGTAGCTGAATGCTCAAGCTCCTAGTTTGTAGAATTCATTAGTGAACTGTAAAATAAAAGTAAATTTAACCAAACACACCTGTCAATAGGAATACATCGAACACCATGCAGACGAAAACCATAAACACGAATACATGGAACGCCCGTAAATTCTTTTTCCCGATTGCCGTACCCGTCCACGGACAACTAACAAGAGAAGTGAGAAGTCAAGAAAAGAAAAGACTCACAGCACCTGTAATAACTTACGTATGATCAAACTCTTCGATGACAACTGCCGTGTCAGGATCATAGTACGCTCCAGGCGGACGATAAGTCTGAGCCTGATCCGACCACCGCCATGTACTCTCTGGTGCTGTTGTTTGTCGATACAGGATACCGGGATCTTGGCAACCAGTAAACGCGAGAGAAATGATAAGAGCGATTGTACAACTTAACCATGTCGCTATCAAGCCTATCGACAGAATTAAAAAAGAAAACGATGAGCGCGAAATACAGCCAATTGACGACGCTTTATGTTCCTCAACTTCATTGTGCACATCGTCGTCTTACCGAAAGGCTTTGGTACTCCAGTCCTGATGCCACCAAAAAATGTCCAAACCGTAACTCCCAAAATAAGAGGATAGGTAACGAAGACCAACATGGGCCAGAAAGGACCAATAACAATATCCAAGGAAGGTGTTGACACCCTGCGTTTCACTAAATCCCCGTTTCCTCGTCGACGACTTCCTCTTCCACCCAATGCTGCGATTGACGAAGAACGACCATATTTCCAACGCGACCAGCTCCAAGTAAGGGGCCAACTTTGGCGGAACAGCAAAGGCAACCCGAATGATCAGGTTCGACATCCGACTCACCGTACGCAGAAGTACGTTTCAAAGGGCGGCTTTGTTCGTCTATCCAACTATACTCAGTAAGACCTACAGCGAACGGTGATTCCTTCCATCGTTTGACGCGCATAAGGTGTTTTTCCTTTTGACATTCTTCTTCGAGTGAGAGGGGTGCCATTTCCGACACGTCGTTCTCCTCCGTGTTGTTGTCTTCTTGTAAAGAAGGTTTCAGTGGCTGAACGCGACGATGCACCATGCTTTCACCTCACGCAAGGAACACTATAGAAAATATAAAAACGGGCAAGTTGCTGTCGTTAACCTTCAAACAATGCGAACATGAGGGGAAAGAATTTCATTTTGTTGTTGAAATAAAACTTGTCGAAGCGGCCATCCAAATCCAATGTGGCGAAGGCACCAAGTACCGGTACGATTAAGGCAAGGGCTAAGAATCGATGCATCGAATATTTTCGACCTGGACTATAAATACATTCTACAAAAAAAAGCGAGAATGTCAAGCAGTTATGAAGAAAATTTAAAACACGTGCTTACTACTTGCAATGACAAAAACCGGCCTCGCCCTTTTAGTTCACAGCAGTCGCCTCGGGGATTGAAGTGATAATACCAACACCGCGGACGCGTCCATCGCGGAATAGCATACGCATTCCTGGCCGTACATATTCAGGACGTTGTGCGAATTCAAAACGAACCTTGGCCCGACTTCCCGGTCGTAACACAATGTGATTTTCTTCGTTGGACGCGTAATGACTTCGCGTCACCCCGCCGATGCTGTTGTTCACAATTTCAATGCTACGCGCAAAGGCGCTCTGCCGAACATTGAGAATGTGAACGTATGCTTGGTACGACCTCCGAATCGTTGTGCCTTCTCCTTTCAGCACGCAAATTTCGGCATCGAATTCACGGGTGGAAAAGGGATCTTCTTTCAAGACAACCATTCCACGACGAAGTTTCTTGCGCATCTCTTTGTTCAAAGCGAAAGCAAGACATGCCGATTGGCCTGCGGTGATATGCGTCGTATTGATGCGAGCAATATGTGCCGATTTGGCAACAGTCTTCATGAAGCTCCCGTCATCTGTAGGTCCAACAAAAACGTTGCAGTTTGACCCGACATGCAATTCCCCAGCGTTCACAAAACCAGACACAACAGGCCCGACACCTGGAACGTTGAAGATATCCTCCGCCAGAAATTCGAACTTGCGATTGATCTTGTTCTCGTGTTTGCGTCGCTTGGGCAACGAAAACAGCATTTTCTGCAGCAAAGTTATACCCTCACCAGTAACGCAAGACGTCTCGAACATCGGCGCCAAAGTATGTAGTTTGTCCATGACTGTCACCACATCTTCTTCATTTCGAATCCTGAAAGGCTTTTTCCCAATCTCAGGCGCTCGCAACATCTTCGTCACCTCTTCTCGACATGTCTCATAGGCATGGGCCGGGCATCCATCCATCTTTGAAAACACAACTAGCACTGGTATACCGAAACTACAACAAAGATTCAAGTGTTGTTGAGTCATGTGATTCGGAGGGTGTCGAGCATTCACCATGACGAGAGCGTAATCCGCAAAGCCGGACGACACACCGTGAATGCTGATCAATAAAAGAAGATCACAGTCGTCAGTCACTCGGCATAAGTTGCTTCACAGTTATGCAGACAGCATCATCGAGTTCACATAAACTTACGTTGTCTTCAAGTACTTCTCATGCCCAGCAAGGTCCATCAGCGTCACAGTCTTGAACGATTCACGAGCTACTTCATCTTCACTTTTCCGTTTCACTCGAACCGCGTCCTTTCCAGTGACTGGCTCCCCGTGGACCGAAAACCGAGCAAATGAGTAGTAGCAGTCGAAGTTCGACCGCTCTCGATTTCATGACGGTGACGCATAATGGAAGTCCGACTCTTTCCACGGCCATCATCCAAGCATGAAGTAACTAGAGTGCCGATGATAGAGCTCTTTCCCGAATCTACGTTGCCAACAATGCATACGCGAATATTGCGTGCCGACAGAGTTTCCCAATGCTAAACGATTCATCCTTGTCGTGCGAGAAGCTCGAATTGCCAGCAAAGGATGCCGTGGCCAATTCCGCCACCGATTTGGGAGAAGGATCCAAAAGATGCGTCTCGACTCGATGAATGGACAATTCTCCTCGTGTAATCACACCTGGCTCTTTAGACAACATGGGATCTTCTTTGACATGCACCTCATTCCCGATGCATCACCAAACATTGGCGCTTCTACCGCCCGGATCTGCGTTTGATCGTCCACAATCAGTTCCCCATTTCGTTCCACAATTTCATTCTGAATCATGACTCTCTCAACAACAATGGCATTGAGCGAGCGAGCGATGCATTCGAGAACGCGTGCCGATTCGGCGACGGAGGGATAGTCGAGGAGACTGTGACACCCATCGTCTTCCACGCCGATGAAATAACGGCATGCTCCACCTCCTTCATCCATTCGAAACGACATTTGCGTCGCTAACGAACGTAACCTCGCAGTATTTCCTTGATTGATCTGTCTCTTGTACTCGACAGGTCCTTT